>JABMCL010000329.1:40000-55000 GCA_018857735.1 Alviniconcha marisindica | reverse complement strand
AGCCCTCACTGTGGTCACGACTCTGTCATGTACAGGATTAGAGGAATGAGAGAATAATGGTCAACACGAGCCCTCACTGTGGTCACGACTCTGTCATGTACAGGATTAGAGGAATGAGAGAATAATGGTCAACAAGTGCACTCACTGTGGTCATGACTCTGTCATGTACAGGATTAGAGGAATGAGAGAATAATGGTCAACAAGTGCACACACTGTGGTCATGACTCTGTCATGTACAGGATTAGAGGAATGAGAGAATAATGGTCAACAAATGCACTCACTGTGGTCATGACTCTGTCATGTACAGGATTAGAGGAATGAGAGAATAATGGTCAACAAGTGCACTCACTGTGGTCATGACTCTGTCATGTACAGGATTAGAGGAATGAGAGAATAATGGTCAACAAGAGCCCTCACCATGGCCAGAAATCGCTTGAGTCCCAGCGCCACAATCAGGGCACACGATGTGGCGCTGACGTAGGCTGTGGCCAACTGCCTGAAGACAAGCAAGCACATTGTAACAGTGCTACTGGTGATGACAGTCACAACAATTGTGATGACAGTGACAACAACAGTGATGACAGTGACAACAATGGTGATGACAGTGACAACAATGGTGATGACAGTGACAACAATGGTGATGACAGTGACAACAATGGTGATGATAGCAACAACAATGGTGATGATAGCAACAATGGTGATGAAAACAGGCAAGCACATCATAACAGTGCTGTTGGTGACAGTAGCAACAACAATGGTGATGATAGCAACCACAATGGTGATGATAGCAACCACAATGGTGATAAATTATTATTATTATTCAATTATTATTATTATAAAGACAGCAAGAACATCATAACAGTGTTACTGGTGACAATAGCAACAACACTGGTGATGATAGTTCTTGTGATGATAGCAACAACAATGGTGATGATAGCAACAACAATGGTGATGATAGTTCTTGCGATGATAGCAACAACAATGGTGATGATAGCAACAACAATGGTGATGATAGTTCTTGCGATGATAGCAACAACAATGGTGATGATAGCAACAACAATGGTGATGAAGACAGCAAGAACATCATAACAGTGCTGTTGGTGATGATAGCAACAACAATGGTGATGAGGATGATTGCAACAATAATAAGACCCATAACATTAACCAGATACTGATAATCACATGTTAATCAGTCACAGCTGGCATCAGCTGATATATTAATTGCTTAATTAGCTATGCAAAAGACTTTCACTTTGGCTGTAAACTTTTGTTACTCACTTTGTCAGTTCTGCTGGACTCAGTGAGTATGTTGTTCAGTTAGTACTAACATCAGTAGCTGTGTAAAACTGTAACGATGTAAAGGAGCGAGACAGAGAGCGAAAGGTATAGTGTAATGGATGGTAGCATGTTTCTGAACAAATGCTTCACAAAGATGTGCTTAGCAAAACAAGAAAACAAAAAAGTAACGGCTATGCTACTCACATGTTGTTGACATCTGTGCCATTTATGTTACTAACTTGGGTATAATTATATTGAAACGTTGATCTCAGTGACTATGTCACTCATTCAGTACCAGCATCAGTTGCACGCACATTACTGACATCAACAACGATGTTCCAATAAGTAAGAGTAATTAGTCATAACGTCAGTACTTTGCTGTGTTACTCACTTGGTGCTGACGTCCGATGCAGCATTGCGGTTGGTGTAGTTGACAAGAGCGTTGAATGACTGGTTGGCCCACTGCCAGAACACAACTGCTGGGTTTGATCTGCAATTGAACAAACAGTTGACGTGACCTCAGGAAACTGCTATTACCACAACTTCATCAAACCTTTGATGAACGCAGGCATGTCTGTCTTTGGTGTTCAACTTTAGAGCAAAATCCAAACTAAAAGTGACTACCACTGTGCTGGGAAAAACTCAAAATAAATTAACCGCCTCCCCCTCAGTTCAGGAAACAAGGGTTGTCACCTTGAGCAGCAAAACATGCCCATAGTGTGCCTAGAGATACTTTAAGTCAGCGCATCAAAAGCAAACTTTACCAAATTTTCTCTATGTCTATGGTGAATGCTAACAAAAAAATTGACCCGTTCTCACAAAATTAGTCTTAACTTAAAATTTGGCAATTTGAGATATCTGCATTTATGTCTCAAATCTGCAAGTTCTGCTTGTTATTTTGGTATTTAAATCATGTTTCTACTCAAAAAAATGTGGACGTGACATGTTTTTGAAGGTTGCATGTGTGGCAGAGGCCATTTTGAGAAAATCAGCTTTAAAATTTTCATTGTGCATTGAGTAGTTTTTCCTTTAATCCTTAGCAACAGAAGGTTTAAATGTAGCAATCTTTACCAATTTTGGCACAGGAACATATCAAACATTGGGGCACCTGAAAAGATGAAATTTCAACATTAGTTAAAGGACAAGTCCAAGGTTTGGGGTGATTTTTGACATGATTTCCGTTAAAATTTGCTGAGAACAATGATGTAGGTGAAATTGTGATCTGAGGGTTATAAATGCACGAAAACAGGCATTTTCTGTCGTACCGAAAGCGTCGCCATGATGCTTAAAATTATGTGCACATATGCGCACTACATCACTCTGGGGAGTCGCTGCAAAATGGCTAGTAACCACAGGGTAACCGACTTTGAAAAATTTCCAGTTCGAATCGCCAAGAATGAAGCTCCGACACCACTGTCAGTAGTTGGGCCTTTATAATAATAACAATAATGTACACTTATAATGCGCTCATCAGTGCCCTGAGCACTCACATGATACATATTAACCTACATACATAACCTACTTTGTTTATTTCCTCTTTGTTATTTCATATTTCTCAAGCCTTGTTAGGTGCGTGGCGTTTCAGTCTTTTTCGTTCTGTTTACTCTAGCTTTCACAACAGGCTTGACCTCATCAGGGAGCCTGCTTTTATTGGGGGTTTTTTTTATTTTCCCAGTTTATCCTTGTTTGTTTCATCATATGTAAAAATGAAAAAGTTTTGTTCGTTCTAGTTCAAAAGACTAGCGATTTTGTGGCCTCCCCGGGTTAGGGTTTGGGGTTGAGCTATTTACCGGTTCTTGCCATTCACTGTTTTTTCTCTTGGCTTGCCCTTTTGTTTCTTGAGTTATATCGTTCATTTATGATGTACGAGTGAGGGGGGGGGAGTCCCCGATGTTTAACAAACCACTCATTCTTTCTTTGTGTGGGGTAGTTCGTGAGGTCTGTGCCCTGCCGTGTTGTTGTCACTGCTAAGTGGGTTGTATCGTGTACACGGATTACGTGTGTCCAGCCTTTGTCCCGTTGCTCGCTGACATTACTTCCTCCTCTTTCTTTCAGAAAGTGTTTTTGTTTTCTCTCTCTTTTCCCCTTCTTTTTCACCATGCGTTCTTTTATTTTTCATCTTTGGCTTATTGGCCATTTGTACCCGCTTGTTAGCCCTTTCCCGATTAGGGCAAACCATTTTTGCATTTTTTGTGTTTGTCTGCATTTGTTTACATCCCGATGCTTTGTCATCAGTAGTCCTGATTAGCGTTTTGCTTTATCAGTCTGCAGCCTTTGTTTTTCTAGATGGAAGCCGGGTTAGTGAGGGGGTTTGTTAGAGTTATTATGGTTAGTTTGGCTTTCCATCTGTTTGTCATGGCCCCAGTTATTTTTGCCTGTGCTCTTATGAAATGTAGTCGTCCACTCCTTTGTTGCACACAGTAGTCTATTGACTTTTGTGATTTGGTTTGGGGTGTTTTTTGTGTGTTTTTTCCACCTTATGCTTGCAGGTAGGCAACCGTTTTTGGGGTTTTGAGGTGGTTTTAGCTGTTTTGTTTCTTTCATTTGGTGCCAGCTGTTTGCTTGCCTGATTAGGGCAGCCATTTTTCATTTTGCCACCAGCATTTGTGTTTGTTCTTTCTTTCTTTTTCCACAGGCCATTTGTGGTCTTGTTCTTTCTTTCTTTGCCACAGGCTTTGTGTACAGTCTCTTTCTTTCATGGCTTTTCTGCCATGGCATTCGTGTTAGACTTTTTGTCTTTCCTTGTTAGCACTTGTTTCAGGGTATCAGTGTATCTCTCAATTTTTGGTTTTCATGCTGTGCGCTTGCTGCTCGTCAGCTTCATCCTTGGAGATTCAAATTTGATTTTTTCCCAAGTCAGTTACCCTGTGGACAGCCCTACAAATTCTGCTTTGAATCAAACCCCCTATAGTTGTCCACCATAAAGTTTACGAAAAACACACTCAGCGAAGTGCTTGCTACACAAATGGGCGTGACTGAGGCGCAGCATCAAAGTCAGCTCGTTTGAATTGTACAAAATTTGACCCATTTTCGCCTCACGGCGGGTTGATTCCACTGGAACTCGTGCATAGCCTTTATACTTTGGGTTGCTTGTGGGTTGTTACAGTTTGCTGCAACACAGAAGGCCGGCATGGTAGAGCTTTTTGTCAACCACATGCATATACATTCAATGAACAATCTAAGATGCCAACCGCACTGACTCCCCAGACTGACATCACTTCCATGAAAGTCACGTGACTGATGGAGAACCTGAGACCGTCTAGGGCCCGCCTACAGAAAATAAAATTGATTAAAAACCAACATAAAATTATTTTTTTCATTTTTTATTTCATTAAATCTCAAACTAGTGACTCATTTGTCAATCATTTCGATGGTCATTTTGCATACTTAAAAACCTTGGACTTTTCCTTTAACTTTTAATATATTTTGTTAATGTTTTTAATCCCATACTCTTGGTTTAAAATGAGCAAAATTGATGCCGGGTAGGGTGAATAAAATGTGTTTTAAACATATTTATTCAACTTTTCAGAGCATATCAGTGCAAAACACACCAAAGTTTAATGCTAACAGACTTTAATTTCACAAAAATCTGAAAACGCCCAGATAGACCCCCACTGGCTGCTTTTGCCTGTAGCACAGTAAGCCGACTCCGAGTTAAGACCCAGTTGGTGAAAATGGGTCACAAATGTTAAAACTATTAACATTTAACCTGGCTGTCAGGTGCAATCACTAGACAGCAAAGGTCACAGAAGTTACAAACTTTCTTTAAATTAAAATGCTTTAAAGTCAACTTGTGCATGAACCATGACAATAAAGTTGAGAAGACAGTCTTCTTCTACCAAACAGCAGAAAATCATGAGACAGTCTTCTTCTACCAAACAGCAGAAAATCATGAGACAGTCTTCTTCTACCAAACAGCAGAAAATCATGAGACAGTCTTCTTCTACCAAACAGCAGAAAATCATGAGACAGGCTTCTTCTACCAAACAGCAGAACATCATGAGACAGTCTCTTGACTGCCCTGTTCTTGCAGAAAGTTCCTTTTGTCTTCTTCCAAACCAGGACTTAACTTTGTAAGAGTGACACTCTGTTTGAATAACATAAGTCTGTTCTGCAAACACATTCTTCATATTTAAATAACTGCTCTGTTTGCATAACCCAAGACTTTTCTACCATTGGCGGGAGCTGCCACAAGTATCATGTCTGTCATGAAAAAACACGTCTTTTGTCGCAACAAAAGAGTGTGACAAACATAATTTTGTTGTCACGACAAAAGTTTTGTTGCGACAAGCTTACTTTAAATTTGTCGAAACAAACACATGTTTGTTGCAACAAAACACGCCATTTGTTGTGACAAAAGTATGTTTGTCACGACAAAACTTTTGTCATGACAAACACGTTTGTCAAAACAAAACAAAAATATTGTCATGACAAACATAATTTTGTCGCGACAAAAGTTTTGTTGCAGCAAGCACACTTTTGTCGCGAC
Source organism: Alviniconcha marisindica (assembly GCA_018857735.1). Lineage (NCBI taxonomy): Eukaryota > Metazoa > Mollusca > Gastropoda > Provannidae > Alviniconcha > Alviniconcha marisindica. Next base: position 49,233 of record JABMCL010000329.1, on the reverse strand, counting down.
AAAAGACGAGTTTTGTCATGATCACAACAAAACTTTTGTCGCAACAAAAATGATAGTTGTGGCAACTCCTGCCAATGATACTTTTCTGCAAACTGTGCAAGTTTTGCTTGGTTCTGACTGTTTCGAAAGTACTAATGTGATTTTTTTTGCATGACATTCCAGCTCACAGTCATGCACCACTGTACCAAGTTTTGTTACAAAAGGTTGTGTGGTTCACAAGAAAGCTTCCGGACAAAGCCTAGACACACAGGTACAGGGGAATGTTGTTTCCAGTACATGGGGTATAAAAGGTAAAACCTCACTTGTCACTTTCACAGAAAGCCGGTTTGGCCTAGCGGTAAAGCAATAGGCTGGTAAGTGGATGGACTTCAGTTTGATACATCTTCGGCTCTCCTTTCTCTTCAAAAGTTGTGGTTTGTGGACACAGTCTGGTGACTTTGCCCCTCACAATTAATGAAACATTAACATGACTCTCATCGCTGCCCGTATTAATGCATGTCATTCTGGTGGTGACAGTGTAGCGATAGGTATATAGTCTCCCTCTTCCCCCACCTCTATACCCCCCTTTCCCCCCAAATTTTCCCCTTCCCTATCCCCTTTTGGTTTATGGGACATTTTAAACACCATGTTTACTTACTTTGTCCCCCTTTTTAAACCCCCCTTATTTCCCCTCTGCTCTGATGTGGGAGCTGCTTTCTGTGCCAAAGTTGGAACATCATTCCAAAAAAAAGCCCCCCCCCCCCCCCACACACACACACATGACCAGTTCAAAACAGGCTGTAGACAGAACATTGTTACGGAAATAAAAATGAAAAAGAGAGCGAGCAAGTGAGCTAGAAAAAGAGAGTTCATTCACCCCCAGACCATGTGCTTGATTTAAGAAAATCCTGATGCAGGATTCAACAAAAATGCTGACTTGTAAAAGGTGATCATGGCGCCGATGAGGACCATCCCACCGGGAACCTGAAAGGACATGCGGCCGATCACGTTCTGCAGGTCCCCCGTGTCCGGGTGGAAGGCTGAGAGGTACAGCTGCTGCGCTCGCCGAAGGTCTCGTTCAGTGATGCCCTCTGGTACCGATCCTTGTCTGGAACAAACAGTCAGTGGCTCAGCAACAAGCAATGAAAAATGTTGTATGAGACAGTCTGACGGGTCAGTGACAGCTGACACTGACAGTTCAGCAACAAGCGATGACAAACGTTGTACGAGACAGTCTGACGGGTCAGTGACAGCTGACACTGACAGTTCAGCAACAAGCGATGACAAACGTTGCACGAGACAGTCTGACGGGTCAGTGACAGCTGACACTGACAGTTCAGCAACAAGCGATGACAAACGTTGCACAAGACAGTCTGACGGGTCAGTGACAGCTGACACTGACAGTTCAGCAACAAGCGATGACAAACGTTGCACAAGACAGTCTGACGGGTCAGTGACAGCTGACACGGACAGTTCAGCAACAAGCGATGACAAACGTTGCACAAGACAGTCTGACGGGTCAGTGACAGCTGACACTGACAGTTCAGCAACAAGCGATGACAAACGTTGCACAAGACAGTCTGACGGGTCAGTGACAGCTGACACTGACAGTTCAGCAACAAGCGATGACAAACGTTGCACAAGACAGTCTGACGGGTCAGTGACAGCTGACACTGACAGTTCAGCAACAAGCGATGACAAACGTTGCACAAGACAGTCTGACGGGTCAGTGACAGCTGACACTGACAGTTCAGCAACAAGCGATGACAAACGTTGCACAAGACAGCCTGACGGGTCAGTGACAGCTGACACTGACAGTTCAGCAACAGTTCAGCAACAAGCGATGACAAACGTTGCACAAGATAGTCTGACGGGTCAGTGACAGCTGACACTGACAGTTCAGCAACAAGCGATGACAAACGTTGCACAAGACAGCCTGACGGGTCAGTGACAGCTGACACTGACAGTTCAGCAACAAGCGATGACAAACGTTGCACAAGACAGCTGACGGGTCAGTGACAGCTGACACTGACAGTTCAGCAACAGTTCAGCAACAAGCGATGACAAACGTTGCACAAGATAGTCTGACGGGTCAGTGACAGCTGACACTGACAGTTCAGCAACAAGCGATGACAAACGTTGCACAAGATAGTCTGACGGGTCAGTGACAGCTAACACCGACAGCTCAGCAACAAGCGATGACAAACGTTGCACAAGACAGACTGCAGGCCAGTGACACAAAAGGCAGTCACCAACAGCCTAGCAACAAGCAATGACAACAGTTGTACTTAACCCCTTCACTGCCCCAGCCTGTAAAATTTCTGGGCTGAAAAGTGCACACCTACACACATGCAAACAGTACATATATATATATATATATATATATATATCTGACGGTCCTATAACAAATCTACTTTCAATACCGCGCATTTTGCTACAAGTCCTGTCAGGTGCTCATGCACAGAGGGAAAAAGGCCTTTATGATTTCAAGTTCGCACTTTTATTGGTGGTTTTCAGAATCAGAATCACAATATCTATTGTCCCAGTACAAGTTTATGAGGAAATTTGTCTTACGGTGCACAGTAGGAAATAGAATAAACAATAGACTAATATTTTAACACGGCTACAAAGGCTAAAAAATACATGAAACACACACAACAGATTATTTTCACAACATTGAAAAGTAAATATTTACACAAGCATCTGTAATTAAACAATATTAGTCTCTCTCTCTCTCTCTCTCTCTCTCTCTCTCTCTCTCTCTCTCTCTCTCTCAAACACACACACACACACACACACACACACACACACAACACATCACTCCACACACATGTACACCCCCCCCCCCCCCCCCCACACACACACACACACAGAGTGATGTAAATAAGACTTATATACTAAGATATACACCTTTTAAAAAGATATACTTGTAAAAAGGGATTGGACAACAAACAAACAAACACACACACACACACATGTTTACAGCAAGTGCATTAAATTTAGTGTCCACTGCCCATTAAAAAAAAAAATCATCTGAATGACGGCGTGGGAAGGGTGGCAATGAAAGGGTTAAAAAGTGTTACCATTGTATTTATAACAAAACACAGACCATTCAGAGTTTATTCACCCCATGCAGCAAAATCATAGTCAGGTCACACAAGAGAGTGTCACTGTAATGTTCTGTCTTGTCATGTAAAAGAGTATAAAGTATATATACAGCACTCAGTCACACCGAACGTGAGCTCAAACTCACACAATACAAAAGCAACAGCCTGTCGAGTATCAAGCACAGGGACACCAAATTTGATGTCAGAGCCCATATCATTATGAAAGTATATAATATGTGTGTGTGTGTGTGAGTGCGTGCGTGTGATTCTTTTTTTCCTTTTTTTCTGTTATCATTATTTGTAACTCTGTATATATATTTTTACATTTAACTGCTATGTATAGTTCCACTTTTAGGAAGGGGTGGGTGGGTAGGAGCTGTTTGTACTTTTTGGTATGAGTGTCCTTTGGTAGTTTTAGCTTGCGAGAGCTTACATGTATGCACTGTGTGTATCTGGCGCTGTGAACACGCAAGGTTTTGTGTGGAAGTTTTTTACACGCTATATATAAATTTTCATTCATTCATTCATTCATAATAGTGTTCATAATTATATAGAGTTTATGGATTATATTGAATGCGTAAATGCACCTGTATGAATGAAGCAGGTCGCGTGCTTCCAGAAGCTGTTTTTTCCTGATGAAGCTGAGGCGTGGGTCCGTGATCCAGGCAAAGTAGCGCACACGACCCATGAAGGTGTTGCGATCAAATGGCGGTTTGCTGAGGTCCACTCCATCCACAGCCATGGTGCTTCCTGACAAAGCACACACTGCAGAATTCCTGAGAAGATCAGCAGAACGCATAGGAACTAAAGCTTGTTTACTGGTGTGCACACTAACTTGAATCAGTACATTAACTGTGTACTAATCTACAGTACATTTGTGCTAATCTACTATCTGTTACATGGTCACAAATTCCCCAATTAGATTTAATGAATGATTTTGAAAATGCAAGCCTGACAATGATTAATCATTTGATGAATGTATACTGTTTCAAATTCTTAACCACTGAACTGTGCAAATGCTAATGGGTGGTTCAGTGAAGCTGGTTTGCATGAGTGAATGCCCTTTGTAATCTTTTGCGCAAGAAGTCGCGAGAGGTTGCAGTGAAACTTCCAGGCTGATTTCTGAGTAGGCGTTGCTTCATGCTGTGTATATATATAACAATGGAAGTTGAACCTAGAATTGTGAAGCAGTACAAATGCCACCGCTGTTGCAGTTGTAAAAATTATTATTATTATTATTATTGATCGCTTTTATATAGCGCTATCCTCCGCTCTCGAGCAGATTCACTGCGCTCGCATTTGTGATTCTACATGAGTGAATAGCTTTTTTATTGCGCGTTTTTTGAATATCCACCGAAGTGGTGTACTTACAGTGCTGGCATGGCTCGTGCCACATGAAACTGCTGCCATCTCGGCGCGTTCTGTGTACACCATACAACCATGCACCACGTCACTTCATGCAAAGCCACATATGTAAGGTGTATGCGTGTTTAGCTGTAACCTGCCACCTGTGTTTTTGGCAGAATGACTGGGATCTTTTACGTGCTACTGCAGTAACACGGGGGTGGAACGGATACCGAAATAAGAGTCAGCACAGAAAGTTGACCCTGGAGAAGAAAATTTTCCCGCCGCTCCAGCAGGGATTCAAACCCGTGACCTTTCGATCACGAGTCTGGCGCGCTAACCACTGAGCCATCCCCGCCCCCAGGGAAAGGGGATGGATGGTGGAAAAAAAAGTGTCTTTGCATCATTTTTTTCCGGCTGACCAGAAGATAGCGAGTTCATGGAAAAAATGTGCTTTGGGGCATCCTATAGCACGAGCAACAAGTTATTGCTTGTTGCCAGACACGTTCTGACTACGGGCCTCCAAAAATGTCTTTAAAGTTGGCAGTGTAAAATTCACAAATTCACTGTCACCACCTTCCATTGTGAAGAAAGTATGCACCGGAAGTAAAAGCAGCCAAAGGACTTAAGCGATGCCAGGCAAAAGTCAAGGGAGTTAACAACCCCGCCTGAACCGCCCAATAAGGTTTGGGTCTTTCACCACAACAATGCAAACAATCTAAAATTGTGTTTCTTATGCAGAATTACTATGCATCCCGACAATTACACACATGAAGTCCTGCATCCTTAAAGGGCAGACTCCAAAGATTTGGATGGACGCACAGCTTCAGCCAGAATGATTCCTGCTGATGTCACTTGTTGGGATATTTCTCTATCCTTCAGGCAGCACAACTGACACTGGCACTATGGCTATTGTTGTTGGAGCATTCCCCAGCTGAACACTCACGGGGTCACCCAGGTGCTCTTCTTGCTCTTGGACGATCTTGATCTTGATGGGTTATGTTAGCAGCACCCAATTCTGGCACAAACCCAACAGAAAAATAGGGACAGCACATAAAAGATCTTTTCTTTTTAGACTGGAGAGGACAGGAGAAAAGATCTAAATATCTCAACTGTCTCAGCACAGACTGTGCTCTCTTCTAGTTCTACTGTGTTCTTGGTTATTCCAGTCTACGAGGGTCTTTGAAAAAAAAACTGTTTCTGAAGCTGGCTGTCTTGGTGGTTTCTACAGCATAGGCCATTGCAGCGGGTGTTCTTCCTTGCTGATATTGATAAGTCTACAATGTTTGTTGTCCAGAAGTCTTCTGATCTTTTTGGCCTTATCTGTCTTTTGTTTTTCAGTGGTGTTCTAAGGTAGTTGTCACTGAGGTGGAACAGCAGCAGGGATCAGTGCTCAACAAGTGCTCATGTAAAAAAAAAAAAGAAAACTTTTGTATAGCGCTATTCTCTGGTGTACCCAAACTCACTGCGCTTTACAACATTCTCCAACATTTTCTAAGTTTCACAAACATAATACATGTATCTAATTATGACAACTAACAATGTATAATATACAAGTACATGTGCCATATGAGAAACAGCAATATATAAAGAAAATGAATCATTATATTACTACCTACCCATAATTCCATCTCTCCCAGTCACCACCCCGCCCCAACTGACACACACACACACACACACACACACACACACACACACACACACAACAACAAAAACATTGTAGGTGAAGGGCTAAAAGGCCTGTGACTATGACTTCACTTAGTTAGTTAGTATGAGCCGCAAATCATGGTATGATAACCTGATTTTGGTCCCATCATGGCCATGCAGACCTATCTTATTCTTAGTACACGTACTATACAGTCTAATAGTACAACATTGCACGCGTCCAACACACCCATGCACCATGCAGTCACTCACACGGTTATAACAATACCTTTGAGAACGTCTGCTGTCAGTTACACATATGCAAAGTTTCAGCACCACAAACTGGTCACAACCGGCAGACGCTGTTTTTCGTAGTCTAGGTCAATAGACGCAACAGCTGCAAAGAAATCGACTGGTTCCAAAGCCTGTCAAGTACACCAGAATTCTGTCCCTTGCAAACTCTTTGGTTTAGAAAAAACATTTCGTTCGCCAAGCTGTGACGTCACGCGTAGTTACCCGAAAGCGAAGCCAAACGTTTTGAGACCATGGTAAGTGGCATATTTTTACAAAAATAGGTTTTCGTTGAGTCAGGATTATAGTTTTCAGGCGCAGAAACATCTAACGTATCCATTCATTTGATTTTATGAGAAAAAGAACTCACTAATCTCATTTATTTGATGAGTAAGCCCGGACAAAAGCAACAGGATTGAATGTGTTGAAGCCGGTGTGCAATGTAAACACGTTCGGTACACATTTTTTGTTATCTCTATCATTCCAGTGCTGTGTGTTCAAAGCGTGTCTTTCCCCCATAAGTGTGTTATAACCAACAGTTTGTTATTGTAACTGTACTGTTTGGATACACATCCATATAAACAGCCTTTGAATTTGAAGGCATTCTGTATTCTAGAAGCCATCTTGAGTGTGGGTGTTTAGTTAAACTAAAGCAACACGGGCATGCAGAAATGTCAGAACTGGGCGTCATGCCCCGCCCACTTCACTGACTTCAGTCTCTTTGACATAAAAAAGCAAACAAAGTAGGACACCTGTAGAATTCTGTAGTACTAGCTGATGCTGAGTTTTGGAAATGTGTAAATTACAACACACACACACACACACACACCACACACACACACACACACACACACACACACACACAGAGGCATATTCTTTGATCTTTATTTGCTAGGACAGTTATATTTCAAAGCAGCAATATAAATTTATACATTTATCAACCTTAACCACTATTACTTTTCCCTTTCCCTGTGTTGGTTCTGTTTACAGTTTAGTGATTGTTCAGTATAGCTCTGGGTCTTCTTTTTCTTCCTCTGTTTCCTCTTTATTTATTTATTCACTCATTGGTTCTGCAGTATTTTTTATAATAATGATATATGGCAATTTTCTTTTTCTTAAATCTCTAGCACTACTGGGCCTGAAAGTTGTGTGTTCCGAGTTCTCATTATGATTTGCAGGATCTGCCTCATTGTAACAAGCAGCATGTGATATTGACAGAGATCTAGATTCTTGCTCATCAAATGCACCCTTGGCACCCTGAATTACATACATCCTTTTTTCTTTCTCATAGGCAGAGAGAGAAAGATTGTGTTGTGTGTGTCACTGTGTGTATGTGTGTGTGCATGTTTGTTGTGTGTGTGTGTGTGTGTGTGTGTGTGTGTGTGTGTGTGCGTGTGTAAGAAATAGAAAAGGAAGGGGTGGTGGGTGGGTGGAGGAGCTATAATTGATTTGAGTAGTTTTGTTACATTTTACTGATATTCGGGCTATAAATGTAGATGTCCCCTAGAGGACGTATACAGTACAAGTAATACATAAATAATAATAATAATAAACCATTCTTATAAAACACTGTTCTCTAACCAGAGATGAACTCATTGTACTGTACTTGTAACCAACTCAACAGAAAACGCATTAAATTGCAACCCAATACAAGGTTGTCTTTCAACAAACAGAACCTTAAATATTGTAGTCTACCATAAAAATATCACCTAATGAACAATAACTATATATATTGCAAACACACACACACACACACACAACACAACACAACACAACACAACACAACACAACATAACAAACACAACATACACACACACACAACACACAACATGCACACACACACACCCACAGAAACACATCATGTCACCAGTCAATCCCTGCTTGCCACCCCAAAAAATGCATTACAATTTGTTAATTATCAATACACTGAGCAATAACAACAAAAACTATCTCCCATTGACCCCCCCCCCCCCCCCCCCCCCCCCCCCCCCCCACACACCACCATATATATGCATTCATCTACATTTAATGAGTTATACAGACACATCACCTTTCTTTCAGAAAAAGTACTAAATTCTAACAGCTTGGGCAAACAGGAAGGTTTTCAGGTGGGATTTCAGGTGGTACATTTCTGAGTGGCCAGCAGTGAGTTCCAAACAGATGGTGCCATAAAACTGAATATAATATATATTATATAAAAATAAAAATGAAGTCTCTAAAAAATGCTCGAGGATGCTTCTGCATACACAAGATAATTATCAACATTATTTTGCAATTTTAGTCTAGTCAGATGTGGTCACTTATAACAGGAAAAAAGGTAATGTTACACTTTCCTTTGGTTTCTTTTGTTTTGTTTAATTGTACACTGGTTACTCTTTGATGTACCCTTTTGTTGGGATTGATGTCCATGTACTTCAGGGTGCACTGTGTCACTGGGTGCACATAATTATAATTACTTTGGTGCACTCTCTTGTGGGTGCACATTGCTGTTTGCTACAAGTGCTTCATAATGCACACTTGTTGGGTGCATGGTTAGTTTGGTTTATGTACATCAGAGTGCATGCACTCTGATCTCAGCATTTGGTGCATGGTGCTGTTTTGTCGTTGTTCTTTAATTGTTGGTTTGGCTCATGAACCTGAGGGGCAGTCTGTCATTTGGTGGAGGCTGCTGTTGGGTTTGGTACGTAATTCAAGGTGCACGCCTGTTTGGTGCATGTTGTTGTTAGATAGTTTGCTTCCTGTGCTTCAGGGTGTATTCTGTCGTTTCTTGCACATTGTTCATTGATTTGGTGCATATGAAATATCTTGATTCTCTAGGGAAACAAAAACATATTTTAAGTTAAAAATTAAAAAAGGGGTAAAATCTTT
>JABMCL010000329.1:0-35000 GCA_018857735.1 Alviniconcha marisindica | reverse complement strand
GGTGAGTCTCTTCTCCTTGGACTGCAGTGCTGCGTTCTGCAGGTCCTCTGCTTTGGAATGAAGACTGAAGGCCAGATGCTGGCTCGTCAGCAGCTGAAGCTTGTGGCCGATGACGGTCACTGAGGGGATGGACATTTGCCTCCGAGACAAAAAAGGATGATAAATCAGGGCAAAATAATGGCAGATGTAAATTACTTGCATGGATTGGGTACTCCCATTAAAGGCAACATCAGCACACGTCTTAGGTGACAGGCATGGTATCATGAGGTTTGATTCCAGACCTTGTGCTTTTGACAGGGTACATTTGAAATAAGTGGCCTGTGGTCTGTGTTGTTGATGGGATAGTGATAATAATGGAGCTACAATGATGGATGTAGTGATAATAATGGGGCTACAATGATGGGCATAGTGATAAGAATGGGGCTACAATGATGGATGTAGTGATAAGAATGGAGCTACAATGATGAGTGTAGTGATAAGAATGGGGCTACAATAATGGATGTAGTGATAAGAATGGGGCTACAATGATGGATATAAGAAAACAGATGCAGTGAAAAGAGACGCTGCTGGAAGTGAAAAGAGCAGCATTGTGTATATCATGGTGGAAAGAAGAAGAGAGATGCAAAAACAAATGTGTATGCGCTTGTAATCTCTTGCTTCATATACATATTTATGGGAACATGTATCTAGTGAGTATGCAAATAAAACCCATTTTGATTTGTAGACAGCTTTGAATTGCAAAGGAGACAAGTCAAGAGACTGTGAATTGTTCTGTTTGTGTTGCGCTGGTAATGAAACTGCTTGCTGTGCAGGATGGCATTGAGTGGGTGAGAAAGATCTGTGTGAAATGCTCTGTGTTGTGCTGTGCAGGATGGCATTGAGTGGGTGATACAGACCAGTGTGAAATGCTGTCTGTGTTGTGCTAGTGACGATCGAGTGGGTGATACAGACCAGCGCGAAATGCTCTGTGTGTGTTGTGCTAGTGACGATCGAGTGGGTGAGAAAGACCAGCGCGAAATGCTCTGTGTGCGTTGTGCTAGTGACGATCGAGTGGGTGAGAAAGACCAGCGCGAAATGCTCTGTGTGCGTTGTGCTAGTGACGATCGAGTGGGTGAGAAAGACCAGCGCGAAATGCTCTGTGTGCGTTGTGCTAGTGACGATCGAGTGGGTGAGAAAGACCAGCGCGAAATGCTCTGTGTGCGTTGTGCTAGTGACGATCGAGTGGGTGAGAAAGACCAGCGCGAAATGCTCTGTGTGCGTTGTGCTAGTGACGATCGAGTGGGTGAGAAAGACCAGCGCGAAATGCTCTGTGTGCGTTGTGCTAGTGACGATCGAGTGGGTGAGAAAGACCAGCGCGAAATGCTCTGTGTGCGTTGTGCTAGTGACGATCGAGTGGGTGAGAAAGACCAGCGCGAAATGCTCTGTGTGCGTTGTGCTAGTGACGATCGAGTGGGTGAGAAAGACCAGCGCGAAATGCTCTGTGTGCGTTGTGCTAGTGACGATCGAGTGGGTGAGAAAGACCAGCGCGAAATGCTCTGTGTGCGTTGTGCTAGTGACGATCGAGTGGGTGAGAAAGACCAGCGCGAAATGCTCTGTGTGCGTTGTGCTAGTGACGATCGAGTGGGTGAGAAAGACCAGCGCGAAATGCTCTGTGTGCGTTGTGCTAGTGACGATCGAGTGGGTGAGAAAGACCAGCGCGAAATGCTCTGTGTGCGTTGTGCTAGTGACGATCGAGTGGGTGAGAAAGACCAGCGCGAAATGCTCTGTGTGCGTTGTGCTAGTGACGATCGAGTGGGTGAGAAAGACCAGCGCGAAATGCTCTGTGTGCGTTGTGCTAGTGACGATCGAGTGGGTGAGAAAGACCAGCGCGAAATGCTCTGTGTGCGTTGTGCTAGTGACGATCGAGTGGGTGAGAAAGACCAGCGCGAAATGCTCTGTGTGCGTTGTGCTAGTGACGATCGAGTGGGTGAGAAAGACCAGCGCGAAATGCTCTGTGTGCGTTGTGCTAGTGACGATCGAGTGGGTGAGAAAGACCAGCGCGAAATGCTCTGTGTGCGTTGTGCTAGTGACGATCGAGTGGGTGAGAAAGACCAGCGCGAAATGCTCTGTGTGCGTTGTGCTAGTGACGATCGAGTGGGTGAGAAAGACCAGCGCGAAATGCTCTGTGTGCGTTGTGCTAGTGACGATCGAGTGGGTGAGAAAGACCAGCGCGAAATGCTCTGTGTGCGTTGTGCTAGTGACGATCGAGTGGGTGAGAAAGACCAGCGCGAAATGCTCTGTGTGCGTTGTGCTAGTGACGATCGAGTGGGTGAGAAAGACCAGCGCGAAATGCTCTGTGTGCGTTGTGCTAGTGACGATCGAGTGGGTGAGAAAGACCAGCGCGAAATGCTCTGTGTGCGTTGTGCTAGTGACGATCGAGTGGGTGAGAAAGACCAGCGCGAAATGCTCTGTGTGCGTTGTGCTAGTGACGATCGAGTGGGTGAGAAAGACCAGCGCGAAATGCTCTGTGTGCGTTGTGCTAGTGACGATCGAGTGGGTGAGAAAGACCAGCGCGAAATGCTCTGTGTGCGTTGTGCTAGTGACGATCGAGTGGGTGAGAAAGACCAGCGCGAAATGCTCTGTGTGCGTTGTGCTAGTGACGATCGAGTGGGTGAGAAAGACCAGCGCGAAATGCTCTGTGTGCGTTGTGCTAGTGACGATCGAGTGGGTGAGAAAGACCAGCGCGAAATGCTCTGTGTGCGTTGTGCTAGTGACGATCGAGTGGGTGAGAAAGACCAGCGCGAAATGCTCTGTGTGCGTTGTGCTAGTGACGATCGAGTGGGTGAGAAAGACCAGCGCGAAATGCTCTGTGTGCGTTGTGCTAGTGACGATCGAGTGGGTGAGAAAGACCAGCGCGAAATGCTCTGTGTGCGTTGTGCTAGTGACGATCGAGTGGGTGAGAAAGACCAGCGCGAAATGCTCTGTGTGCGTTGTGCTAGTGACGATCGAGTGGGTGAGAAAGACCAGCGCGAAATGCTCTGTGTGCGTTGTGCTAGTGACGATCGAGTGGGTGAGAAAGACCAGCGCGAAATGCTCTGTGTGCGTTGTGCTAGTGACGATCGAGTGGGTGAGAAAGACCAGCGCGAAATGCTCTGTGTGCGTTGTGCTAGTGACGATCGAGTGGGTGAGAAAGACCAGCGCGAAATGCTCTGTGTGCGTTGTGCTAGTGACGATCGAGTGGGTGAGAAAGACCAGCGCGAAATGCTCTGTGTGCGTTGTGCTAGTGACGATCGAGTGGGTGAGAAAGACCAGCGCGAAATGCTCTGTGTGCGTTGTGCTAGTGACGATCGAGTGGGTGAGAAAGACCAGCGCGAAATGCTCTGTGTGCGTTGTGCTAGTGACGATCGAGTGGGTGAGAAAGACCAGCGCGAAATGCTCTGTGTGCGTTGTGCTAGTGACGATCGAGTGGGTGAGAAAGACCAGCGCGAAATGCTCTGTGTGCGTTGTGCTAGTGACGATCGAGTGGGTGAGAAAGACCAGCGCGAAATGCTCTGTGTGCGTTGTGCTAGTGACGATCGAGTGGGTGAGAAAGACCAGCGCGAAATGCTCTGTGTGCGTTGTGCTAGTGACGATCGAGTGGGTGAGAAAGACCAGCGCGAAATGCTCTGTGTGCGTTGTGCTAGTGACGATCGAGTGGGTGAGAAAGACCAGCGCGAAATGCTCTGTGTGCGTTGTGCTAGTGACGATCGAGTGGGTGAGAAAGACCAGCGCGAAATGCTCTGTGTGCGTTGTGCTAGTGACGATCGAGTGGGTGAGAAAGACCAGCGCGAAATGCTCTGTGTGCGTTGTGCTAGTGACGATCGAGTGGGTGAGAAAGACCAGCGCGAAATGCTCTGTGTGCGTTGTGCTAGTGACGATCGAGTGGGTGAGAAAGACCAGCGCGAAATGCTCTGTGTGCGTTGTGCTAGTGACGATCGAGTGGGTGAGAAAGACCAGCGCGAAATGCTCTGTGTGCGTTGTGCTAGTGACGATCGAGTGGGTGAGAAAGACCAGCGCGAAATGCTCTGTGTGCGTTGTGCTAGTGACGATCGAGTGGGTGAGAAAGACCAGCGCGAAATGCTCTGTGTGTGTTGTGCTAGTGACGATCGAGTGGGTGAGAAAGACCAGCGCGAAATGCTCTGTGTGTGTTGTGCTAGTGACGATCGAGTGGGTGAGAAAGACCAGCGTGAAATGCTCTGTGTGTGTTGTGCTAGTGACGATCGAGTGGGTGATACAGACCAGCGTGAAATGCTCTGTGTGTGTTGTGCTAGTGACGATCGAGTGGGTGAGAAAGACCAGCGTTTGTCTGTGTTGTACTAGTGACGGAACTGCTTGCTGTGCAGGATGGCACTGAGTGGGCGATACAGACCTGTGTGAAATGCTCTGTCTTTGCAGGACGGCACTGAGTGGGCGATACAGACCTGTGTGAAATGCTCTGTCTTTGCAGGACGGCATTGAGTGGGTGATCCAGACCTGTGTGAAATGCTCTGTCTTTGCAGGACGGCACTGAGTGGGCGATACAGACCTGTGTGAAATGCTCTGTCTTTGCAGGACAGCATTGAGTGGGTGATCCAGACCTGTGTGAAATGCTCTGTCTTTGCAGGACGGCATTGAATGGGTGATACAGACCTGTGTGAAATGCTCTGTCTTTGCAGGATGGCATTGAGTGGGTGATAAAGACCTGCAACAGCAAGAAGAAGTGATGGGCGGAGGAGGCTGCGTAGCTGTAGGAGAGACTAAATATCAAAATCTTCATCCCTGCTCATCCGCTGTACCACAGACCCCATCCTCGCTGTCTGGCCAATGCTGTTCAGCATGCTGGGTCTGTGTGCTTAGCTCATCACCATGTCCTTCGTCTTCATCTGTCTCCCGTTGCAGTCAGTGTGGAGCGTCTCCTTCGGCTGACTGACCGCCTTCGTCACATGCTCTTTGCACGTCTTACTTAACAGTGCGTTCAGTTGTGTGGAGTAATGTTTGTTAGCAACCTTTTTCTCACACTAACTCTTGATGTTTGTTGTCATCATTTGTTTTCTTTACTTTTTTGTTGTTGTCCAGTTATGCATGTCATTTTGATTGTATGATTATGATGTATGTGTGTGTGTGTGTGTGTGTGTGTGTGTGTTGTGTGTGTGTGTGTGTGTGTTTGGTGTTTTTTTACCTGCCTCATTTTGTAACATTTGTTTTCCGTTTTGCTAGGTGATGTAAGTGTATTCTGAAGTAATGATCTATTGCAACTTGTAAATGTGTGTCTAATAAGTTTGAAGAGTAGGTATTGGCAAAGTGACCTATCTTTAATTTTTTTAAATCTTTTTAGCTTTCTCTTATGCCTCTCCTCTCCCCCCCCCCCCCTTCTTCCTCCCCGCTCCCCCCCCCCCCTCCCAACCATGTCCCTACCCCAACACCCACTGTGCCCCCCCCCCCACCATGTCCCTACCCCGACACCCACTGTGCCTCCCCCCCCCCACCAACTGTGTCCCCCCCCCCCCTCCACTGTGTCCCTCCCTCCCAGCCATGTCCTTCCCCCCCCCCCCCCCCCCACTGTGTCCCTCCCCATACTCCCCCCACTACTGGGTCCCTCCCTCATACCCCCTGGGTCCCCCCCCCCCCAGGGTCCCTCCCCCATACTGCTCCCTGCCCCCCCGGCCCCCTCACAAAGTGCAAGCACTGGTTTATGACGGCCTTTCTCCAGCCACTGCCCTTATGGTCAGGCTGTAGGTCTGGGAAAGCTGCCAGCTGACAGCCAGGTCTTCTTGCTGCTCAGCTGGCGGTAGGTCGCTAACAGACAACTCAGATTATGTTAGCTGTTTCTTTTATAACTGCCCACATTGCTTACGCCAACAAAATTAAAACCGAAATCATTTGAATCGAGACGGAAACCATTTTTTACCCAGGGTGGACAGGCCTCCTGTCTGTGTGCGTGCTTTGCTGCCGTGTTGTTTCCACAGTCTTGTAAGTACCCGCACTCTGAGCGTCACTTTGGGGCACCTTTGGATGTTGTAAACCAGCACTTGGAGTTGATTAGTACCGGCAGCTTTTGGAGAGTGCCGACAACCTCGGTGAACAGCTGCACACAGTGGTGTAACCAAATCTGGCAGAGTTTGGCGAAAGGTGCCGGAAGGCAATGCTGGGAGCATGGCCCTCTCAAAGACTGTTAACGGTAGATCCATATTTGACACTGGGACAATTCATTTGCTTCATGTGGGAATAGATCTGTGTGAACAGCCCTTAAGTGTGGTCACCTTTTGTTCTGCTCTGCCCCGTTCACCATTTTTTCTCTCTCCAGTTTTGGTGTATAGAAAGACATCTCCATTAGTGGGGATGCCGTGAATATAAATTATACAGTCAGCCCTCTTTGCATGTTGCGGTGATCTGAGTTGTCACCTCTTTCACTACTGATGCATATTTGTTGTTTTCATTTTTGTTGTACGCCACTTCCGTCCAATGGGGGAAGAAAAATGCCTGACTTTCACCGTGGTGGCTGGTCATGGTAACACTGGCCAAAATGTGTTTCCTTTTTCCCTCTGCTTAAACCCTTTCCCTCCATTTAAACGTTTTGTTTGATATTACTGCATATAACGATATGATGAATGTGCATAGGTTGTGTGCCGGTTGCATGATTAGTTGTGTAGAGTAACTGGTTTGCATATATACGTGTTAACAAAATGATACGTTACTTCAGCATACACATGGCTAGCCATGACTGTACTTAATGACAAAGTTTGTGTGTGTGGTTTTTGTCCAATTTTGGCTTACATTTGTGAAACAATGTGCCTGCGGAATGTGAGGTGGGTGCGCAAAAGTGTTTGAATGTCAGCCTGTAGAACGAACAGATGAATCTGCTTCCTGGACCTATTGCTGATGTTTGAAGGGACGGACAAGTAACACATCATGTAGGGGTCAGGGTCCTTACTGGACCTATTGCTGATGTTTGAAGGGACGGACAAGTAACACATCATGTAGGGGTCAGGGTCCTTACTGGACTTATTGCTGATGTTTGAAGGGACGGACAAGTAACACATCATGTAGGGGTCAGGGTCCTTACTGGACTTATTGCTGATGTTTGAAGGGACGGACAAGTAACACATCATGTAGGGGTCAGGGTCCTTACTGGACCTATTGCTGATGTTTGAAGGGACGGACAAGTAACACATCATGTAGGGGTCAGGGTCCTTACTGGACCTATTGCTGATGTTTGAAGGGACGGACAAGTAACACATCATGTAGGGGTCAGGGTCCTTACTGGACTTATTGCTGATGTTTGAAGGGACGGACAAGTAACACATCATGTAGGGGTCAGGGTCCTTACTGGCAGCTTTCCCCGATCTTTTGCTTGACGTTTTGTTAGGGTTGCTGTGAGTTTCAAGAAAGACCATGCTAACATTGTTTTGTAATGAAATAAGCATACATGTATGAATGTTGTGTTTCGGCAGAAAACCCGTTTGTGAAATTTGGGTCATTGAGATAACTGTGAAGCCTGAGCCTCAGGCCACTGCGTTTCTTTTCGTTATAAATGATCATGGACTGCTTGGTTTGTTTTTTCTATATATATTTTTGTTTATGAGATGTGTCTGCTCTTTATTTATGTCACTATGAATGTGGAACACATAGAGATCTGTTCACTCAAGCTAAAAAGAAAATGTGTCAGTCTGAATCATAAAAAAAAGTACAATTCATGAATAAAAAAGGGGAGAAAAGGTTTTCAGTGTAAACTAGTACAGTATTTGTTGTTAGCGTATGGAGAGGAAGTTATTAAGCTGATTTGTTTTGCATTATGGCGGCTACGCATTGGTCCAGTCAGGTGACGGTACCCGGGCAGTGGCCTTGGGAACCAAGAGGGGCCTTGTTAAGTGCTCCACTGGATACTTTAAGGGACTGAAATACCTCTCAGTGTTGACTTGTGCAGTCGGACAGCCTGTGAATGGATAGTCTGTACAACCCGGTGAGCTCAGCAGAAAAAGTAAGGACTGGGTCCCCAAGGAAGTGGGGGGATTTAAAAACAATGCCGGTGGCTTTTACGGAAGGGGTAGAGTCTGTAAAGCATCAGAGTGTCTGTGAAAAGGACTGGAGCATCTCTTCCTTGGTAGCAATGCGGCCACGCTGTGTGTTCTGTGTAGGGACTGGTTTTGTGGATTGACTTGGGGACATGGTTCAGGCATGAGAAGAGCTTTGAAATGTGAATTTGCTTAGGACACAGTTGGAGTGTCCTGAGGTGACCCTGTTCACAGGACATAAAAATCCAGTGACTAACTTCATAATTATGATCCTCTTCATGTCGCAGGCATGACTGCATAATTTATGATCAGTTGCTATGGAAACAAGAGCACGGGATGTCACTGTTAGGTTCACAGGACATTAAAATCCAGTGACTAACTTCATAGTTATGATCCTCTTCATGTCACAGGCATGACTGCATAATTTATGATCAGTTGCTATGGAAACAAGAGCATGGGATGTCACCGTTGGGTGTCTGACCATGGACTGTAGGTTTCATATGTGCTCTATTTTCATCTGATTCTGTGCCCTATTTTCTTGTGATCCTGATTTGACATGAGCCTATGAAAATAGTGTATCATGTAATTAATAGGCATTCTTGATAAGGCAGGACTACCATCTGTATCGCAGCATGTTATGCATTTGATTCACTAAAGCGAGGCTGCACTTTGAATGCATTTTTTTATTTTAAATGCATAGTTTTCATTGTGTCATTATCTCTCTCATGAATGGTGATCTTTTCACAAGTTACAGTTTTTGTTCTTTTGTTCTAGCTTCAACAGAGTAGTAATAATGGTACCAACACAGTGATTGCTTTGCCACTGTTGTCTGCCATTCAATGTCTGCCCACAATCGCCTTTCAGTCAATCAGTGCACAAATGTGTGGCATGGCATGACATCTGTTTGGTGACTTTAGATCATGTAGTCATATGGCCACATGAACGAAAATGGATCTTAAGCCTTATGCGAGGAGTTATGTTCTTGATTGATCCAGCACAGAACAATTTTTTTAATTATATTTTTTTTGCTGTCCTGCCGTTTCTGTTCTTGATACTGAGCATTTTTAACAATTACCGTATGAAAGCAGAATATGTTGCACCCTGATATAACCGCAATGGTTGACTGGGTGTAAAACACCAAGTTACTTGAACATGAATGCATGTGGTGATATCAGTACTTTGTTGCAGGCATTGCATGGCTGATCTATGTCTGACTCATTGAGCAGGGAACGTTTGTGAGCTTGTTTATGCATAATTCACTGTACAAGGAGTCATGATCACAGGGAGTTGTGTTGCTATCTTTTCCATGCATTCACTGAATGGTCCAGTGAGACCATGTCAGTGCTTTCACTGAACAGGGTGTGTCTGACCATGTCAGTTAAATGCATTCACTGGACAGGGAGTGTCAGACCTTGTCAGTGCATTCACTGAACAGGGAGTGTCTGACCTTGTCAGTGTATTCACTGAACAAGGAGTGTCAGACCTTGTCAGTGCATTCACTGGACAGGGAGTGTCAGACCTTGTCAGTGCATTCATTGAACAGGGAGAGTCAGACATTGTCAATGCATTCACTGAACAGGGAGTGTCAGATTATGTCAGTGCATTCACAGAACAGGGAGAGTCGGACCTTGTCAACGCTTTCACTGAACAGGGAGAGTCATCATCTTGTCCATGTGTAGACTGAACAGGGAGAGCGGTAATCTGTTCTGTGTGTTCACTGAATGGTAGTGTCAGAGCATGTCCATGAATTCACTGAACAGGGAATGTCAGACACTGTCCAGTCAATCATGGAACAGGGAGGGATCGTGTCTATGTATAGACTGAAAGGGAGAGTCAGATCTTGTCTATGTATAAACTGAACAGGGAAAGTCAGATCTTGTCCATGTATTGACTGAACAGGGAAAGTCAGATCTTGTCCATGCATCAAATGAACAGGGATAGTCAGATCTTGTCCATGTATAGTTTGAACAGGGAGAGTTGGATCCCATCAATGTCCAGATTGAGCAGGGAAAGTCAGAGTTTGTCAGTGTATAGTTACTGAACAGGGAGAATCAAATCTTGTCCATGCAGACAACATTGAGAGTCAGACCTTGTCAGTGCATTCACTGAACAGGGAGAGGGAGAGTTGCTGTCCAGTTATAGACTGAGCAGGAAGAGTCCAACCCTGTCCGTGAATAGATTGAACAGGGAGAGTCAGACACTGTCCGTGTATAGACTGAACAGTGAGAGTCAGACACTGTCCATGTATAGACTGAACAGGGAGAGTCAAACACTGTCCATGTATAGACTGAACAGGGAGAGTCAAACACTGTCCATGTATAGACTGAACAGGGAGAGTCAGACACTGTTTATGTATAGAGTGAACAGGGAGAGTCAACTGAACAGGGAGAGTCACTGTCCATGTATATATATAGACCGAACAGGGAGAGTCACTGTCCATGTATAGAATGAGCAGGGAGAGACCAACCTTGTCCATGTATAGATTGAACAGGGAGAGTAAGACACTGTCCACATATAGAATCCACAGGGAGAGTCAGAGCTTGTCAGTGCATTCACTGAACAGGGAGACTCAGGTCTTATCCATGAAGACCACACTGAGAGTCAGACCTTGTCAGTGCATTCACTGAACAGGGAGACTCAGGTCTTATCCATGTAGACCACACTGAGAGTCAGACCTTGTCAGTGCATTCACTGAACAGGGAGACTCAGGTCTTATCCATGTAGACCACACTGAGAGTCAGACCTTGTCAGTGCATTCACTGAACAGGGAGACTCAGGTCTTATCCATGTAGACCACACTGAGAGTCAGACCTTGTCAGTGCATTCACTGAACAGGGAGACTCAGGTCTTATCCATGTAGACCACACTGAGAGTCAGACCTTGTCAGTGCATTCACTGAACAGGGAGACTCAGGTCTTATCCATGTAGACCACACTGAGAGTCAGACCTTGTCAGTGCATTCACTGAACAGGGAGACTCAGGTCTTATCCATGTAGACCACACTGAGAGTCAGACCTTGTCAGTGCATTCACTGAACAGGGAGACTCAGGTCTTATCCATGTAGACAACACTGAGAGTCAGACCTTGTCAACGCATTCACTGAACAGGGAGAATCAGGTCTTATCCATGTAGACAACACTGAGAGTCAGACCTTGTCAGTGCATTCACTGAACTGGAAGTCACGATCTGGTCCCTGCATTCAGCCAACAGGGAGAGTTTGGGATCTTTGTTCAGTCTGTCTGGGTCCTACTGAAGCCAGTAGCAGGTGTGGAGTAGTCTCTGCTGCTGGTTTTGCTGAAGGGCTGCATAGAACTGCAGCAGCATCTCGCTGAGGTACAAAATAGGAAGTTTGAATTATGGAATGATTGTTAGATCAAATCAGAAATGTAGCCATATTATTTAATCCAGAATTTAAACCACCTGTCTCAACATATGTTTGGACTCAGAGTGAAAAGGTGAGAACACCACAGCTGTGGATTGTTTTTTGCACTGTCACAATTTCCAGCTGTAAACAGCATGATCTGTTCAGTTCCCAGCTGCAAACAGCATGATCTGTTGCAATTCCAGCTGTATACAGCATAATCTGTCCACAATTCCAACTGCAAACAGCATTGTCTGTTCACAGTTTCCAGCTGTAAATGAAGCAGCATGATCCAGTCACAATATCCATCTGTAAACAGCATGATCTGTTCACAATTCCAGCTGTAAACAGCCTGATCTGTTCAGTTTTCAGCTGTAAACAGCATGATCTGTTCACAATTTTAGCTGTAAACAGCACAATCTGTTCAGCTTCCAGCTGTAAAAAGCATGATCTGTTCACAGTTTCCAGCTGTAAACAGCATGTTCTGTCTACAATTCCAGCTGTAAATGGCATGATCTGTTCACAGTTTCCAGCTGTAAATGGCATGATCTGTTCAGTTTCCAGCTGTAAATGGCATGGTCTGTTCAGTTTCCAGCTGAAACAGCATGATCCAGATACAATATCCTGCTGTAAACAGCATGACGTGTTCACAGTTTCAGATGTAAAAGTATGATCTGTTTACAGTTTCCAGCTGTAAACTGCATGATCTGTCCACAATTCCAGCTGTAAACAGTTGATCTGTTCACAATTCCATCTGTAAACAGCATGATCTGTTCAGTTTCCAGCTGTAAACAGCATGATCCAGTCAGAATATCTGGCTGTAAACAGCATGATCCAGTCACAATATCCTGGTGTAAACAGCATGATCTGTTCTCAATTTCAGCTGTAAACAGATGACCCAATCACAGCTTACAGCTGTAGACAGCTTGCTTTGTTCACAATTTACAGCTGTAAAATCACCACAGCAGTGACAGTCTCATTCTGTTGCAGCTGGCTGTTCCAACCATCTCGCGTTGTTTGCAGCTGTTGTGTTCTGTACACAGGTTACAGACTGGACACTGTCTTTTTAGCTTGCTCCAACACAAGCGTGGATGGTTTTAAATGTGTTTGCTAGAATGTGGTGTGAAGTGACCATATCCTGGAATGTGGTGTGAAGTGACCCTATCCTGGAATGTGGTGTGAAGTGACCATATCCTGGAATGTGGCGTGAAGTGACCATATCCTGGAATGTGGTGTGAAGTGACCATATCCTGGAATGTGGTGTGAAGTGACCATATCCTGGAATGTGGTGTGAAGTGACCATTCCTCTGGACCACGCAGGAACTGCCAAGCAAGTTTGTGGATGGTGACAGTGTGGACAGGTTTTGTGCATGTTGCAATACGTTTCTCTCACTCTTAATGCATATCATTGGACCAGGACTGACGTGTCGAGCAGTCTTTGCTGGTTTACTTGGTGATTTTGTTTGTGGAGTATTTACCTAATCAAATGGATGTAGAATGTTAATTATTGATCACTATATTCACCAATCTTTATGAAATATTTATGATGCAACCATGAACTTGAAGTTTGTCATTGCTTGAAGAAGTGCGCACGAGATGGGAGACACTGGAACCCCCGATGAAGGACCATTCCTCCTTTACAACTTGTTTCTCTGGAAGCTTTTCTGTCCTATGTCCATGTGAATGGACCTTCACCAAGCATCTCCACTGTTTTAAAACCACTTTTCCATACATTATAGGGGGGTCTTCGAACAGGGGTTCCTCTGTGCTTCTGTTTTCTTTTGGTCTCATCCACTGCTTGATTGTTGTCTCAACAAAGATACTCTACACCAAGATAACACAGTCCTTATGCCAAGTAGTTATGGCCTACTAAACAAAACAAAACAAAACAAAAATACAAGAGAGCACATTTCAATTACTTGCCCTGGATCAAGCAGGTTTTTTGAATGAAGTGAACTGAACAAATCTTCACTGACAACAGCACAAACATCACTAGGACCACAAAGCACCTTCAAAGAGAAGATGCATCATAATTCTGCCATGTCATTTCCCTTCTTGCTTTTTTCTTCTTCTTTTTTTCTCACTCAAAGCAAAAATGCTATAAATTAATACCTCTTCACATGACCAGCCATAGGTTAGCAAAGACTACAATAATCTTTGCAGTTAGCCAGGGAACCAGTTATGAAGGGAGGTAATTCTCTGTGCCTGTCTTCGCATTTAGTGGACTGCACCAATGTAGAATATTTTCTATTACAAAAATCCAAGAGCTCATGCAGTTTACCGTGAAAATATTCAAAGTGTTTCTTGTGCTCTCTCCCTCTCTTTCTCTCTCACACACACACACACACAGACAAACACATACACAGCAAAGCTGTTCCGAGGGGTTCTACTTGTCCTTTAGCACTGAAACCAAGAGATTCATCACAGAGAAGCTTGACACACACACAGGGACACACCTTCCCACAGTCTCCAAAATACGAGTCTCTGTGCAGCTACATGTAATCACAGCTCCACAGCTATCAAGTTTCTGTAAAATAAGCTAAGAAATGTAAAATGCTTCAAAATTGTAAATTTACAAAATGCAGGTCTATATCATCTAGGACTAGTGTTTCTGAAGTAATCAGAAAAGAGCAGAACTTTGGTTGTATTTCACCAAATAAAAAAACACAACACAAATTTGCAGAAACACATGACTGGACAACAAAATATCTGAATAAATTGAAAGTGAAAGGAATACCCATAGGCATACTTTGGAGTCCAGAAATACGAGACTGGTGCAATAAACATCTGAAGACGAAAACATTTTTTCTAAATGCAAAAGCATGTAACAGCACTGATGCCAAGGAAGAGGGGGTGGGGGGGAGGGGGGGGTAGAAATATAAAGTCACTCACACACACACACAAACACACGCACAGTCACCCCTACACACCACACACACAGTCATCCCTACATACAGAGCCATACACAAACACACACAATCTCTGCTGTGGACAGATGACAGCACACACACACACACACACACACACACATCAACCCTGAGAAAAGATCAAAGGTACGCATACCCAAGGTCCACTCTCTCTCTCTCTCTCTCTCACCCTTTTCCCTCTTCATTTTGCTTTTTTGTTTTCTTTTTCCAAAGAGCAAAAGAAAATCTCTTGTTTTGGGATGACAAAGAAATGTACGCTTCAGAGTTTACTCCTTAACTATTTAAACAGACAATCCAAAACACATAAATACATATAATCATATGTACACTATAGTAAAAAAAAACATGAAAAAACAGACAAACTGTGTGTGTTAAGTCTATAAATGGGTTCCAAAACACACGTCAGAAATATTCATTTATGAGGCTGCCTGCACCAGCCTGTGGCACTCTAGCCTGAGGTATAGCAAATAAAGAAAAGGGTCAGAAATAAGGTAAATAAGTAATTTGGTGTTTTACGCCCAGGCAACCAGTATCCAAAGTAAGGGGTCTCACACACATGCACACAAGGTCAGAAGTAAATGGGTCACACACACAAGGGGTATGAAGTAAGGGGGTTACACACACAAGGAGGATCAGAAGTAAGGGGGTCACACATACAAGGAGGGTCAGAAGTAAGGGGGTCACACACACAAGGGGGTCAGAAGGGGGTTACACACACAAGGAGGGTCAGAAGTAAGGGGGTCACACACACAAGGGGGTCAGAAGTAAGGGGGTTACACACACAAGGAGGGTCAGAAGTAAGGGGGTCACACATACAAGGGGGTCAGAAGTAAGGGGGTCACACACACAGAGGTTAAGAAGGGGGTCACACACACAAGAGGGTAAGGAGTAGGTGAGTCACACACACAAGGGGTGTGAAGTAAGGGGGGTCACATGCACATAAGGGGTAAGAAGACGGTGACATGCACACAAGGGGTAAGAAGGGGGTCACACACACACATGGGGGGGTCAGAATGGGGTCACACACACAAGGGATAAGAAGGGGGTCACACACATGCAATGGGTAAGAAGGGGGTCACACCACACAAGGGTTAAGAAGGGGGTCACACATACACACCAGGGGTAAGAAGGGGGTCACACACACGCAAGGGGGTCAGAAGTAAGAGGGTCTGATGGCAGGGGGGTAACATGCAAGGGGGGTCAGAAGTGAGAGGGTCTGACGACATGCAGGGGGTCAGTGGAAGAGCTGGGCATGACTGATGTTGTTGGGGTTTCGTGGCCACACATTAATGTTGCAGGCTGTTGACAACGGCATGACTGATGTTGACGGGGTTTCGTGGCCACACACTAATGTTGCGGGCTGTTGACAACGGCATGACTGATGTTGACGGGGTTTCGTGGCCACACACTAATGTTGCGGGCTGTTGACAATGGCATGACTGATGTTGACGGGGTTTCGTGGCCACACACTGTTGCGGGCTGTTGACAACGGCATGACTGATGTTGACGGGGTTTCGTGGCCACTAATGTTGTGGGCTGTTGACAACAGCATGACTGATGTTGACAGGGTTTCGTGGCCACACACTAATGTTGCGGGCTGTTGACAACGGCATGACTGATGTTGACAGGGTTTCGTGGCCACACACTAATGTTGCAGGCTGTTGACAACGGCATGACTGATGTTGACGGGGTTTCGTGGCCACACACTAATGTTGCAGGCTGTTGATAACAGCATGAGTGAAATCACTGGTAGTGTTTTGACCTCCCATGTCTTTGGTTTTGACCTGGAAAAAAGAAAAAAAGCACAGTGAAAAACAAGTGGACCAAATGCTCACGGCACTTGCAGGAAACAGGAAAACCAAAAAGACCTCCCACGTCTTTGGTTCTGACCTGAAAAAGAAAAAAAAGAACACTGTGTGTGTGTGTATGTGGATATGTTGGTGAGTGGGAAGGCAAACCAACAGCGCCAGCCTCAGTACCAGCATAAAGTACACTCAGAGGAAACCTGGCAGCAAAGGTAACATACCACCACTGGTAATACTTAGCCCATATGACACAGTAAGCTGTTCAAGCTTCCAGCACCATAAGATGTCAGTGATATTCACATTGTGTGGGTTCAAATCAATTCACAAGTTCTTGCAATTCTCCACTGTCATTGCAAGAAAAACCAATGTGACTATATCTGACATCTGAGTTCAGCTGCGTGCAGTACCATGCAAGCGCATCAACTATGATCAAGGATCACAAAAAGACATTCACATACCACAAGTGCTCAGCTACACACACATGCACGCATGCATGCACACACGCACGCACGCGCACACACACAAAAAAGCACAGCTACACATACAGAGAAAAGAAGTGCACAGCCACACACACACAAAAACACATACATACATTTAAAAAAAAGTGCATAGCTACACACACACACACACAGAAAACAGTGCACATGTAAAACACATGCACACACACACACACACACACATACACAGAAAACAGTGCACATGTAAAACACATGCACACACACACACACACACACACACACACACACACATACACAGAAAACAGTGCACATGTAAATCATATGCACACACACACACACACACATACACAGAAAACAGTGCACATGTAAATCATATGCACACACACACACACACACACACACACATCACAGAAAACAGTGCACATGTAAATCATATGCACACACACACACACACACACACACACACACACACACACACACACACACACACACACACTGACACTCTTCCAGCTTTGATGACTCTGTGGATAGCATCCTGGATGAGGAGGGCGTAGTACTCCTGGTGGATGTGCTTCAGCATGTTGCAAGCACTGAGCAGTGTGGCTGTGGGGTTGGCAATGTTCTTCCCCACAGCTTCAGCAAAGGCGTGACGTGCACCCTGTCAGTTAACAAACACCAGGTTGATTTAGGGTTGGAATTGTTTTAAATAATAATCTGAAACTGAATGCTAGTGTTCTAAAACAAGATCTAAACACAAAAAATTCAACCAAAACAAGATAAGTCTTTTTCTTTCATTTTTCATCATTTTTGACTGTTTATCTGTTGTTTAAGTGTCGTTTTGTGGCTTAATAGAGGGGATTTCCCTGAAAATTTGCTTTAGGGTTGACAATGTTCTTCCCCACAGATTCAGCCAAGGCGTGACATGCACCCTGTCAGTTAACAAACACCAGGTTGATTTAGGGTTGACAGTGTTCTTCCCCACAGCTTCAGCAAAGGCATGACGTGCACCCTGTCAGTTAACAAACACCAGGTTGATTTAGGGTTGACAGTGTTCTTCCCCACAGCTTCAGCAAAGGCGTGACATGCACCCTGTCAGTTAACAAACACCCGGTTGTTTTAGGGCTGACAATGTTCTTCCCCACAGATGCCAGGTCACTGTGTGGCTACGGGGTTGGCTATGTTTTTCCCTACACATTTGACAATGGTGTGACATGTATCCTGTTAGTGGGGGGGGATAAATACAAAATGAACAAAGACAGCAGGTGCTGGGGATGCATGGAGTGAAAGCAAGTGAGAGGGAGAGAGAGAGAGAGAACGAAAGAGGGAAAAAGACAGAAAGGAGACACTGCTGACCTGTTCAAAAATGGCCACGTCCTGGCTGTAGCTTTCCCCAGGAACCACTCCGGCACCGCCCACCAGCCCTGCTGCGAGGTTGTCCACAATGTTGCCGTAGAGATTTGGCATCACCATCACGTCAAACTGGTGTGGGTTGGACACCAGCTGAAAAGAATCATCATCATCAGCACCACTGCAACAGTCATCGTTACTCAAAAACACCAGTCTTCCTCAACCACCCTGTTCACTGACAGCACAGTCCTGAAGTTTCCATCTATGCAGGGTGATGGGGATGATTCATCTTATTCACAATGCCCTTGTCATCAGTAAGGCAAGGTTATGTAGTCAGTCACCTTGGCTTGGCAGTAGTCAACAGAACCTGATGTAGTCAGTCACCTCAGCTTGGCAGTAGTCAACAAAACCTGATGTAGTCTGCCTGTCAAAAGTAGTCATATCTACTGATGGTTTTCCAGTAGTCAACAAAACCTGATGTAGTCTGCCTGTCAAAAGTAGTCATATCTACTGATGGTTTTCCAGTAGTCAACAAAACCTGATGTAGTCTGCCTGTCAAAAGTAGTCATATCTACTGATGGTTTTCCAGTCCATGACCATTGTATGTCAATGATCAGGTTATATACTATGGTCCATTTGCCAAAGATCATGTTATTTACGGATGGTCTATCTGTCCATGCTCATCACCTGTCACTGATAGGTTATTTACGGATGGTCTATCTGTCCATGCTCATCACCTGTCACTGATAGGTTATTTACGAATGGTCTATCTGTCCATGCTCATCACCTGTCACTGATAGGTTATTTACGAATGGTCTATCTGTCCATGCTCATCACCTGTCACTGATAGGTTATTTACGAATGGTCTATCTGTCCATGCTCATCACCTGTCACTGATAGGTTATTTACGAATGGTCTATCTGTCCATGCTCATCACCTGTCACTGATAGGTTATTTATGAATGGTCTATCTGTCCATGCTCATCACCTGTCACTGATAGGTTATTTATGAATGGTCTATCTGTCCATGCTCATCACCTGTCACTGATAGGTTATTTACAGATGGTCTATCTGTCCATGCTCATCATCTGTCACTGATAGGTTATTTACAGATGGTCTATCTATCCATGTTCACCACCTGTCACTGACAAGGTTATTTACTGATGGTCTATCTGTCCATGTTCATTATCTGTCATTGATAAGGTTATTTACTGATAGCCTATCTGTCCAGGTTCATCACCTGTCATTGATAACATTATTTACAGATGGTCTATCTGTTCATCACCAGTCAGTAATCATTTTATCTACCAGTGGCTACAGGTATGTCAATGATCATGTTGTCTACGCTTGACCTACACATCAACGATCACATTATCTGCTGATGTCTATGTGTCAGCAATCATGCTATCTACTGATCATCTACATGTCAACGATCACACTGTCTAGTGATGGTCTACATGTCAACAATCACACTATCTAGTGATGGTCTACATGTCAACAGCCATGCTATCTAGTGATGGTCTACATGTCAACAGCCATGCTATCTAGTGATGGTCTGCATGTCAACAGCCATGCTATCTAGTGATGGTCTGCATGTCAACAATCACACTATCTAGTGATGGTCTACATGTCAACAGCCATGCTATCTAGTGATGGTCTACATGTCAACAGCCATGCTATCTAGTGATGGTCTACATGTCAACAGCCATGCTATCTAGTGATGGTCTACATGTCAACAGCCATGCTATCTAGTGATGGTCTGCATGTCAACAGCCATGCTATCTAGTGATGGTCTGCATGTCAACAGCCATGCTATCTACCGACAGTGACAGCTTACCTGCATGCAGCAGTTGTCAATGATCATGCTGTCATACTTGATCTTGGGGTACATCTTTGACACGTCCTGAGGCACATGTCCTCCATGCATCTAGTGAGGCAGCCCATGCCATCTCACTGCAGTGAGGCACCATGTGTCATCTCATCTGAGGTGAGGCACCATGTGTCATCTCATCTGAGGTGAGGCACCATGTGTCATCTCACTGAGGAGGCACCATGTGTCATCTCACTGAGGTGAGGCACCATGTGTCATCTCATCCTGAGGTGAGCACCATGTGTCATCTCATCTGAGCAAGACACCATGTGTCATCTCATCTGAGGTGATGTGCTCAACAGCATGTGCATCTACTGCAGGACACAGTCTTCACTGCAGCAAGACACCATGTGTCATCTCATCTGAGGTGAGGCACCATGTGTCATCTCACCTGCAGCAAGACACCATGTGTCATCTCATCTGAGGTGAGGCACCATGTGTCATCTCACCTGCAGCAAGACACCATGTGTCATCTCATCTGAGGTGAGGCACCATGTGTCATCTCACCTGCAGCAAGACACCATGTGTCATCTCATCTGAGGTGAGGCACCATGTGTCATCTCACCTGCAGCAAGACACCATGTGTCATCTCATCTGAGGTGAGGCACCATGTGTATCTCATCTGAAGCAAGACACCATGTGTCATCTCATCTGAGGTGAGGCACCATGTGTCATCTCACCTGCAGCAAGACACCATGGGTCATCTCATCTGAGGTGAGGCACCATGTGTCATCTCACCTGCAGCAAGACACCATGTGTCATCTCATCTGAGGTGAGGCACCATGTGTCATCTCACCTGCAGCAAGACACCATGTGTCATCTCATCTGAGGTGAGGCACCATGTGTCATCTCACCTGCAGCAAGACACCATGTGTCATCTCATCTGAGGTGAGGCACCATGTGTTATCTCATCTGAAGCAAGACACCATGTGTCATCTCATCTGAGGTGAGGCACCATGTGTCATCTCACCTGCAGCAAGACACCATGGGTCATCTCATCTGAGGTGAGGCACCATGTGTCATCTCACCTGCAGCAAGACACCATGTGTCATCTCATCTGAGGTGAGGCACCATGTGTCATCTCACCTGAAGCAAGACACCATGGGTCATCTCATCTGAGGTGAGGCACCATGTGTCATCTCACCTGAAGCAAGACACCATGGGTCATCTCATCTGAGGTGAGGCACCATGTGTCATCTCACCTGAAGCAAGACACCATGGGCTATCTCATCTGAAGCAAGACACCATGGGCTATCTCATCTGAAGCAAGACACCATGGGTCATCTCATCTGAGGCGAGACACCATGTGTCATCTCACCTGAAGCACGACACCATGGGTCATCTCATCTGAGGCAAGACACCATGTGTCATCTCACCTGAAGCAAGGCACCATGGGTCATCTCATCTGAGGTGAGACACCATGTGTCATCTCATCTGAGGTGAGACACCATGTGTCATCTCATCTGAGGCAAAACACCATGTATCATTTCAGCTGAAGCAACACCATGTGTCATCTCATCTGAGGTGAGACACCATGTGTCATCTCATCCGAGGTGAGACACCATGAGTCATATCTCACTGGGAGCTGGATTGTAGCTCTCATCACTTCTCATCTAGTTTTGAAATGCCAGCAAGGAGTTATTATTTGTACACTTGACTTGCAGTCTTAATTTTCTGTCTGAACGCTTTTGATCCTACAGGTAAACGATGAAAAAAGAAAACTGT
Source organism: Alviniconcha marisindica (assembly GCA_018857735.1). NCBI lineage: Eukaryota > Metazoa > Mollusca > Gastropoda > Provannidae > Alviniconcha > Alviniconcha marisindica. Next base: position 13,499 of record JABMCL010000329.1, on the reverse strand, counting down.
TTACCTGTCCTGTTTCGGTTATTGGTGCATAACCAACACAGGATATGTGGACTCTTCATTTTTCGTTGTTTTCATGTCAGTCTGTTGCTTGGGGAAAAAATGAGGTTTACCCAAAAAATTGCGAAACGTTTCCTGTTGTATTATCAAAAATCAGAATTCTTTTTAGCCTTTTGAGTGTTAAGGTATTCCACTTGGCCCCAGACCAGCTGCTGGCCCTTCTGTAAGAAATCCCATGCGAAAGGAAGTAACTGTGTCAAATGATCCCAGTATACAACCTTAAAAATCAATAATAAACACCAGATAAAAGTTTCAGCTCACTTTGTACTGTTCCCCATTTTGTAAATACATTGCTATTGTATATCCAGCAGGTTTTGATTTTGTTTTTAACTAAAAATAAAAGCATAAATTAAAAAATAAATAACTCCTAAATCAAAAATGTCATCTGCATGTCAGGTTTTGTTAGGGTGCCCACAGGGTAACCGACTTAGCAAAATTTCCAGTTTGAATCTCCAAAGATGAAGCTCTGTGAATTTGTTAGGGTGCCCAGGATAAGCGATTGAGCAAAATTTGCAGTTCAAATACCAAAGGATGAAGCTCCTACGCTACTGCTGCCAGTAGGGCTTTTGTTTATTTCTGTGCATCTACCATGTGTCCCTCTCACAACTTTGAAAATTTACAGCATCTCTCAAACTCCACCGAACTTCAAACAAAGGACATCACCGGAAGTAGTGCACAATGGCAGAAATGAGGCTTCAAGTCTCACAAGAATCTCTTTCCTATTTGCAAAAGCTGGGATGCCCAGTACAGAGCGTGTGGTTACTGGCTGCTACTGGGCGGTCTAGGGTCACACAGTAAGAAAGAGCGGGTGGTGATGGGCAGTCTGGGGCAAAGTGGGATACTGCTTCAAAATGCTAGCAGTCACAAATGTTTCAGCTTCCCCCCCATCCAGCCCCCCACATACAACTCCACACAAACTTAGATGAAACTAGAAGCAAAACATTCACAACCATAGTCACATTACCAGCACAAACAGGAAATACTAAAAAAAAAATTTAAAAAATGGGTGAATGACGGAGAAGAAAAGGAATACTCCAAATGCCCTGGCAATATTTTCCAATAAATCTTACCCCTGTACTTTATTTGTTTCTGTTGCCTGTATGCTGTATGCACTGTGTGCACATGCCTGCACGTTTTTTTTCCTCTCTTTGTTCTCCATGCTTAACGCCTCCAGCAGTTAAGGTCCCCTCTGTTCACAACGCAGAGCTGACAAATGTTCTCCCTTTACACCCTGGAGCAGGTCAGAACATAGCCACGTATGCTATACCTACTGCCAGGAATATTTTCCTTGTCCTAATATCTACCTTGCCCACACATTCACCTTGATTTTTTCCAAATCCTCTGCCTATCTTTTATACTATTTTAAGGTCTTTTTTTTGGTGTCTTTTCTTTCTTCTAGGCCCACAGAATAAAGTTGGTCACCCTGCTCAGAGTCACAAGCAATTTAAGCAGGTTCCCATTGTGAGTACCTATCAAATATAAATAGGTACCAAGTAAAGAGTGGAAACTGGTTTCTGGCATACCAAAAACATCTTATTGTACATTGATAGAGGGAAGGTTGGTTTTTGACACCGTAACAGTGAACGAGACAAACCTGTGATTGACTGACTTATGTTCTGAACTGGTGTGGAAGAATTTTGAATGTGAGATTTGTCCTGAGGTGACCCTCTGCGGATGACAAGAAGTTAAAGAAAAATCCCCAAACTACTTAACACTTAATACTATTATCATTGTCACAAGTTTATTATATTGACACTGTTTGAAGTTGTATTGTAATAGAAATGAGAAAAAAAGAAGATTCTTCTATATATATATTAGTTTAGATATTGCCCATCACAGAAACAATTATCAGTAGATACACAGATTGCCAATCGTACATTCCACTATGGTAGGACAGGAGCCACTGAACTGTGGTACAAGAAGGCTGCTGCAAGGGACTAACACTTGGAACATGCACTCACATGATGTTGGCCTTGTGAACAGCAGTCACTTTTTCACGATTGTGTCGCATGGCATAGTCAAAGGCAAACTTGGCAATGCGTAAGGAGTTGTCTCGAGTCACAATCTTAAGACTCTCAATCACTCCTTCCACACTCTCGTGCTCAAGGGCACTGTACTCTCCCTCCGTCTGCTCTCGGATAATGACAAAGTCCAGGTTGTTGTGACGAGCGTGGTAACCAGGCAGACTCTTGATCCACACCACATTGGCAAACAAGTCAAGCTCTCGCCTGCAGCACAGGAATTGAACATAAAACAAAGTTGTTGTGAAAGCATGACAGACTGGTCCACACCACACCAGCAAACAAGTAAAAAGGTGTTAAATGTGTGCTGTCAGCCTTTAAACTGCCTTCACTCCAGTGTACAGCCCTCATACTGAACATTAAAAGTAAAACAAACTAGTGTTAAACGTCTGCTGTCAACCTTTAAACTGCTTTCACTCCAGTGCACAGCCCTCATGCTGAACATTAAAGGTAAAACAAACTAGTTTTAAATGTCTGCTGTCAGCCTTTAAACTGCCTTCACTCCAGTGCACAGCCCTCATGCTGAACATTAAAGGTAAAACAAACTAGTGTTAAACGTCTGCTGTCAGCCTTTAAACTGCCTTCACTCCAGTGCACAGCCCTCATGCTGAACATTAAAGTGTAGCTTAGATGAGGGGACAGAGGATAAGGTTAATTTAAACTGCAGTGAGAATGACCAGCAGGGCGAGTGGTGGTGGTAGGAGGGGTGCTAGGAGGGGGCAGGAGGAGGATGAGTAAGGAAGGATGCAGGGAGGGGGGCAGGGAGGGAGAGGGGTAGGAGGGAGAGGAGGGAAGGGGGCAGGGGAGGACAGGGGAGGGAAGGAGGGGGAGGGCAGGGAGGAGAGGGTAAGGAGGGAAGGAGGGAGAGGGGCAGGGAGGGAGAGGGGTAGAAGGGTAAGGAGGGAGGGGGGCAGGGGAGGGAGAGGGGTAAGGAGGGTAAGGAGGGAGGGGGCAGGGGAGGGAGAGGGTAAGGAGGGTAAGGAGGGAGGGGAGGGGAGGGAGAGGGTAAGAGGGTAAGGAGGGAGGGGGCAGGGGAGGGAGAGGGGTAAGAGGGTAAGGGGGGAAAGGGGGCAGGGGAGGGAGAGGGGTAGAGGGTAAGGAGGGAGGGGGCAGGGGAGGGAGAGGGGTAAGGAGGGTAAGGAGGGAAAGGGGGCAGGGGAGGGAGAGGGGTAAGAAGGGAGGAGGGAGGGGGGGGAGGGGAGGGAGAGGGGTAAGGAGGGTAAGGAGGGAAGGGGGCAGGGGAGGGAGAGGGGTAAGGAGGGTAAGGAGGGAGGGGGGCAGGGGAGGGAGAGGGGTAAGGAGGGTAAGGAGGGAGGGGGCAGGAATGAATGAAGGTTGAAAGCGGACTTTGTGAGATAGCAGAGGCCAGTTACATTGCAGCACTCAGCACGTGCTGCAGCCAATATCAAGGCTAACACTGAAATCAAAATCTTGTGTTCAAAATTTTGCGTTCAAATGGATTTCTTGTTTTCCGAGTTTTCCGACACATTTCCAAGTGGTATTGTCGAAGTGCTGGAGGATGAGGGCTTTGACAATCTGCCTGCCCTCTCAAGCACCGATCGCCATGACCTTGATGGCCTGAAGTTAAAGAAGGGCCACGTTGCCATCATCTGTGAGGCGACAAAAACACTCCAGCTTCAATACGGAGAAGGCCCTCTAGTAAAACAAACTAGCGTTAAGTGTCTGCTGTCAACCTTCAAACTGCCTTCACTCTTGTGCACAGCCCTCATGCTGTGCATCACAACCATGACCACAATGACAATAGCAACTCTGACCTGATCTTCATGTTGAGTGTCTGCAGGACTCCACCCTTGAAGCTGGAGGGAGTGGTGATGATTCCCTTCAGGCCCACACCGTTCTTCTTGAACGACTCCACCACAGTGGCCACGCTTGAGCTCTGGGACTGCTGCACCTCACTGTCACCATGACAACCAGTCTGACAGTCACCATCAGGAAAATACACCCATATTTTGTAGGCACAAGTATTGTATTACTTACCTACCATATCATAAACTTCATTAACAATGAATTGAGATTCTCTGCTATGGGCATGAATCTTTACCCTGTCTTGGGTTTGTTTCCATTTCACAAAAATGTTCATCACCCAGTTCAATGTCTCTATTCTCCTTTGGCAAAATCTCAACTTTCTGGTCAACAACATCTTTCTGCTTGGGTCAAAGCCTGGGCTTTCTGGGTCAACAACACCACTACCGGGCTCAACACCTGCATTCCACCTGTCTCAATACCTGCACTCTACCTGTCCTAACATATCCACTGTACCTGTTTCAACACCTCCACTCTACATGGCTCAATGCCTCCACTCTACCTGTATCCACATGTCCACTCTGTCTAAAACCTCCACTCTACCTGTTTAACACTTCCACTCTACCTGTATCCGCATGTCCACTGCCTAAAACTTCCACTCTACCGGTTTAACACTTCCACTCTACCTGTATCCGCATGTCCACTCTGTCTCTACCTGTATCCACATGTCCACTCTACCTGTCTAACACCTCCACTCCACCTGTCTCAGCACCTCCACTGCACCCAGCACAACACCCCCACTCAACCCAGCTCAACTAAGCACCTCCGCTCTACCTGTCTAACACCTCCACTCCACCCAACACAACACCCCAGCTCAAAAGCACCTCCACACTACCTGTCTCTTCATCACCACTCCACCTGTTTTAACACCTCCACTCTACTTGTTTTTTAAACACCTCCACTCTCCCTTTTCAACACACTTTCTCCGCTCTAACCCCATTTTATCACCTCCACTCTACCTCTTTCAACACATCCATTCTACCTCTCTCAACACATCCACTCTACCTGGCTTATCACATCCACTCTACCTCTTCCAACTCACCCATTCTACCTCTCTAAACACATCCACTCTACCTGGCTCATCACATCCACTCTACCTCTTTCAACACATCCACTCTCTCTCAACACATCCACTCTACCTCTCTCAACACATCCACTCTACCTGGCTCAACACCTCCACTCTACTTCCTTCAACACATCCACTCTACCTGGCTCAACACATCCACTCTACCTCTTTCAACACATCCACCCTCTCAGCACATCTGCTCTACCTCTCTCAACACATCCACTCTACCTGGTTCATCACCTCCACTCTACCGCTTTCAACACATGCAGTCTCTCAACACTTCCACTCTACTACTCTCAACACATCCATTCTACCTGGCTCATCACATCCACTCTACCACTTTCAACACATCCACTCTCTCAACACATCCACCCTACCTGGCTCATCACATCCACTCTACCTCACTCAACACCTCCAGTCTTTCTCCAGAGATAAGTGGCTTAGCTCTCTATCTCATTTTTCATTGTTTTTCACCGTTTAACTGTTAAGTGTCATTTTGTGGCTTGATAAAAGGAATTACCCCCAAAATGTGCATGTTGTGTTTTGTCCTAATAAATAGCCTTCTTTTGAATCTTTTATGTGTTTGGATTTTCCTTGATAAGCTCAAAACAAAAGCATTGTTATCTCTAGTCCATGTCGCAGTCACTGTACCTGATGAAGATCTCCTCAAAGTCGACAGGGACGCCAGCAGCACGGAACACTTCACACACGCTGGCCATGAGCTCCGGTCCCACCCCATCACCTGGGACCAGGGTCACCTTGTTGTGTCCCTCAGGGTGTGATACTGGCTCTGTGATATGCTGAAGTAGAGCAAGACAGTGGCTTTACTATGTGATATGCTGAAGTAGAGCAAGACAGTGGCTTTACTATGTGATATGCTGAAGTAGAGCACGACGGCGGCTTTACTATGTGATATGCTGAAGCAGAGCACAACGGCGGCTTTACTATGCGATATGCTTCGCACGACGGCGGCTTTACTATGTGATATGCTGAAGCAGAGCACGACGGCGGCTTTACTATGCGATATGCTGAAGCAGAGCACGACGGCGGCTTTACTACGTCATGTATGTGATATGCTGAAGCAGAGCACGACGGCGGCTTTACTATGTGATATGCTGAAGCAGAGCACGACGGCGGCTTTACTATGCGATATGCTGAAGCAGAGCACGACGGCGGCTTTACTATGTGATATGCTGAAGCAGAGCACGACGGCGGCTTTACTATGGATATGCTGAAGCAGAGCACGACGGCGGCTTTACTACGTCACGTATGTGATATGCTGAAGCAGAGCACGACGGCGGCTTTACTATGTGATATGCTGAAGCAGAGCACGACGGCGGCTTTACTATGTGATATGCTGAAGTAGAGCAAGATGGTAGCTTTACTATGCGGGGAAACTGAAGCCTGTAATGCCCAGTGCGGGTACCAGTATCAACTACCACTAACTTGTGTGGATAAGGAAGCAGTGGATCAACTGGCTACTGTGACACACTTACTGCCACCACAGACCCACATCATTAAACACATTTAGCCAACAGTTGGCACAGGAAGCTTGTGACCCTCACTTTCTTACTTTCTACATGTGGTCAAGATTCCAAATTCTGTCAATGCTTGCTTTCTTCTTAACCCCCCCCCCCCCCCCCCCCACACACACACACACACACACCAGCACTAGAAGACAAAAATTAATGGAATTTGCTGACAAACATTATCAGAACATCACCATTCTTTGTAATCACAGAAGTTAGAAAATCACTCTAATTACATCACACAATTTTGACACTATCATAACGTTACCATTCTGTGTATTGCAGCATTATTATTACAACTTGTTTTGTGTGCAGCATGCAGAAAATGTTACAGGACTCACGATGAGATACCACCCTGATAACAAACCACCTCGATGAGAGACCACAAAGATGACAAACCACCCCGATGAGGGACCATCATGATGAGAGACCTCCATGATGACAAACCATCCCGATGTGGGACCATCCCGATGAGGGACCATCATGATGAGAGACCTCCATGATGACAAACCATCCCAATGAGGGACCATCATGATGAGAGACCACCATGATGACAAACCATCCCGATGTGGGACCATCCCGATGAGGGACCATCATGATGAGAGACCTCCATGATGACAAACCATCCCGATGAGGGACCATCATGATGAGAGACCACCATGATGACAAATAATTGTTAATGTGGCAGAGCTGGTGTGAGTGAAGACAAATTTCCGTTTAATTGTTATGATTGCAACGGACAATACAGTATTTTGAACTGAATTGAATTGAATTGACAAACCACCGTGAGTGACCACCATGAGGACAAACCACCCCGATGAGAGACCACCATGAGGACAAACCGCCATGACGAGAGACCACCATGATGAAGGACCACCATGTAAGTGCCCCCTATTTGCAAGCCCACTTTTCCACACCTTTTCCTATTTCCAGGCGGATAAACTGTTCAACCTGGGAGCAGTTCTCATTCCAGAACAATTCTGCCTACACATCTGTCTCATTCACAGTTACGATGTTAAAAACAACAAACCTCTGTCTGTCCATCAATGCACAATAAAACATGATTTGGTACCTACTTGTATTCCATGGGCACTCACCAAATCTGCTGAAATTGCCTGTGACTATGAGCAGGGTGACCTATTATATTCCATGGGCCCACATATAAAACTGTGTAAACCAAAACTAACATAGTTAAAAAGTAAGGAGAAGATTTGGTGAGAAAAAAAGAAAAAAAGATTGTGAATGGACTGGGAACATTAAAATTAGTACAAGGCAGAAATTCCTGGCAGTGGGTGAAGCATGTATCATTGGCAGGAGCTGCCAAAAATATCATTTTTGTCGCAACAAAAGTTTTGTCATGACAAACACAAAACACTTCATTTGTCCTGACAAAAGTATGCTTGTCGAGACAAACACATGTTTGTCACGACAAATATTTGTCCTGACAAAAATATTTTGTCCTGATAAACATAATTTTGTCACAACAAAAGTTTTGTTGCGGCAAGCATACTTTTGTCGCGACAAAAAAAGTGTTTTGTCACGACAAACACGTTTGTCACGACAAACGTGTTTGTCGTGACAAAACTTTTGATACTTGTGATAAATGATACTTGCGGCAGCTCCCACCAATTATAGAAGCATGCATGACTATACTGACCTACTCCTGACTTTAAAGGGAGAACAACTGTCAGCTCTGAGTTCTCCACAAAGGGGACTTAACTTGTACATCTGCAGTACCCCTCTGCAGGACATACAGAAGGGCCGCAAAGTATTATGATTTCTGTATGTATTTGAATGGCATGGCATCATTCTGTGAATCATACCAATATCATCCTGTGCATACTGTTATAGTCTGCTACTGTGTAAATACTTGAATCAACATAACCTGACTTGAGGTAGTCGACGTTTCCCACACCAGTGTGACCTGGCAAACTGTCACAACCTTGCTTTTGCCTGGACATTAACATCATATCAAGACTCACATGTGTGAATCTGATGCTGATCTACCATAACCAAACACTTACCACTGGTGTGTGTGTGTGTGTGTGTGTGTGTGTGTGTGTGTGTGTGTGTGTGTGTGTGACACAGGTGTGAATCTGATGCTGACCTTCCATAACCAAACACTTACCACTGGTGTGTGTGTGTGTGTGTGTGTGTGTGTGTGTGACACAGGTGTGAATCTGATGCTGATCTATCATAATCAAACACTTACCACTGGTGTGCTGACACAGGTGTGAACCTGATGCAGATCTATCAAACATTTAATACCCAGTTACTACTGGTATGTGACCTGCCACAGGTGTGAACCGGATGCACATCTATCAAAGGCTTACCACTGGCATGTGTGATGCGACACAGATGTGAATCAGATGCAGATCTATCAAAAGCTTACCACTGGCATGTGTGATGCGACACAGGTGTGAATCGGATGCAGATGTATCAAAGGCTTACCACTGGCATGTGCGATGTGACACTGGTGTGAATTGGATGCAGATCTATCAAAGGCTTACCACTGGCATGTGTGATGCAACACAGGTGTGAATCGGATGCAGATGTATCAAAGGCTTACCACTGGCATGTGCGATGTGACACTGGTGTGAATTGGATGCAGATCTATCAAAGGCTTACCACTGGCATGTGTGATGCAACACAGGTGTGAATTGGATGCAGATCTATCAAAGGCTTACCACTGGCATGTGCGATGTGACACTGGTGTGAATTGGATGCAGATCTATCAAAGGCTTACCACTGGCATGTGCGATGTGACACTGGTGTGAATTGGATGCAGATCTATCAAAGGCTTACCACTGGCATGTGCGATGTGCCACAGGTGTGAATCTGATGCTGGGAAACAAGGGTTACCTTAGACTGAAACACAACACCAACAGCCATGCAACATCCAAACCAAATAAATCAATGCATGCACAAACAAGAAAATCAAATGCTCAGAAGACTCACAAACTCAAACAAAGAGTCACAACTCACACTCAAAATGTAAAAGTACAACTCAATCTCCGCACTGAACAATCTCAACAAAAACAGCAATCTCAATCCAGTAGGACAATCAACTATAAAGGCTATTTTCCATTCATCACTCTCAGTGTCCCACACTCACACAGCTTGTTTATTACTAGTGCTAGCATACATTAAGCATTCACACATAGTTTGAACTAGCACAAAAAAAGAATTTTACTGGAAAACTAAGTTTCAATTTAATATTACTACTATATACTGCTGAGATCGTGGATGGTTAAAATGCAATCAAGGTAACTGAAAGTGAAGCAGGTATGAAAATGTAAAACTGAACAGTGGTTATTACACAAAGTTTGAAGAATTCCACTTAAACAGTTCTTCGGAATCTCCATGATATAACCACCCACTCTATAAACTATTCAAAGAGAGTAAAACAAATATTTGATATAATATAAAAAAGAATAACAAAAGACAGAAAGAGGAACAGCTGTGGCCTCTCATCCTACTGTCTGGACAGTTAGTCTACAACATTACAAGCTGATTGTCTAACAGTCAGTTGGTACTGGGCAAAAACATTACCAAGGTTAACTGATGTCTCTGTCACTACTATTAATGACTCATTGCCTAACACCTGATTCATTTGTAATACAAAGAATAAAAAGGGTTCCTTGTTTCCTAGAAGTAGAACTCAAACTGAGCATCCAACAGCAAGATAATAACTACGCAAAAAGGCAACCATTAATAGCAATTCTAACTAATATGGACATGTATGGACAACAGTTTGGCTAAATCATCCAATGTGTAACATGTGAAAGGTGACTTACTTCAAGCACTAATCTGATCACATCAAGTGCAGTCCCTTTCATCTGCTCTAAAAGTAACACAAGCAGCAGAACAGGGGTTGAAGACTGAAGATAAACTCAGAACCACTACACTAAATCAAATTAAACACATTCTGTTTCCTCTAAATACCCATGCTCATGCTGGCTTATCCATCATTAAAATGCAGTATTGCCTACAGTACATTACACAGAACAATGACCAAAACATCACCTGCTGACACCAACACATTGTGCCCAGATCAAAACCTCTTCTTCTCCACCATTAAAATGCAGTATTGCCTACAGCACATTACACAGAACAATGACCAAAACATCACCTGCTGACACCAACACATTGTGCCCAGATCAAAACCTCTTCTTCTCCACCATTAAAATGCAGTATTGCCTACAGCACATTACACAGAACAATGACCAAAACATCACCTGCTGACACCAACACATTGTGCCCTGATCAAAACCTCTTCTTCTCCACCATTAAAATGCAGTATTGCCCACAGTACATTACACAGAACAATGACCAAAACATCACCTGCTGACACCAAGACATTGTGCCCTTATCAAAACCTCTTCTTCTCCACCATTAAAATGCAGTATTGCCCACAGTACATTACACAGAACAATGACCAAAACATCACCTGCTGACACCAACACATTGTGCCCAGATCAAAACCTCTTCTTCTCCACCATTAAAATGCAGTATTGCCCACAGTACATTACACAGAACAATGACCAAAACATCACCTGCTGACACCAACACATTGTGCCCTGATCAAAACCTCTTCTTCTCCACCATTAAAATGCAGTAGTGCCCTCAGCACACTACAGTTTGCACAGGACGCTGACCGGAACTCCACCTGCTTGCATTGAGACATTGTGCCTAGACCTTGGTAATCCGTATTTTTCACTGTTACTTTATTGTATACTATTATATACTGGGAGTTCATCAGTTAACTGACTGGCCATCTCTTGTACACACACCGCGATACTGTGAGATACGTGTTTTAAGTGCAAGTCATGCACACAATTTATGTGCTTGATTATTAATCATTTTTTCAGTTACCATCATGTGTTATAGTAATCTACAGATAAACTACATGGTTACTGTATTTATTATATATATAACTGCTGGTGTTTAGTCTTTACGTTTGCTTTCATGTACTAAATGTTTTGTTTGCTTGTGTCTTTTCCAACACAGACACTGTTTCCTGGTTGGTGTAAATAAAAGTTATGTTTTATATATATATATATATATATATATATAATATATATATATATACATAGCATTAGCAACCTCTGACTTGTGACTCTTCATTCATGCTTCCAACCTGCTTCCCTCACTCCCCACCCCGCTCCCCTACATTTATATACATTTACAAACCAGAGCCAATTATGCCTAAGGAGGCCTGGCTCTTTAACAAAAGGAGAAGAAGAAATATGCATGATGCATCTATGACAATTTGACCCATATGCACTGAACTTTAGCAGTACTATGCATTACAAACACTGGTCAGTGTGTCAGTTGCCTGGTAGTTTCAGTGTGTGTGTGTGTGTGTGTGTGTGTGTGTGTGTGTGTGTGTGTGTGTGTGTGTGTGTGTGGTGTGGTGTGTGTATGTGGTGTGTGTGTGTGTGTGTGTGTGTGTGTGTGTGTGTGTGTGTGTGTGTGTGTGTGTTGTGTGTGTGTGTTTCCAAGCCTGCATGCCAGGTCCGACCTCCTAAACCTTATTAAAGTGCGATTAACACTGACAGACAATGGGATATTGCAGAGATCTTCTTTATTTACAGTTCACTGAGAAAAGTTTCCAGAAAACAAAATTCTAATCACAATGCCAACAGGGTGTAACTGTAGTGTAAGTGGTTTTTATTTACCCTACTTCTTCTTATGACATGTGAATTGACTGTCTCATTCACACCATCTGAAGATCAGCCAACAAGACCCCACATCAAACATTAATTGCTGTTTGTTCAATCAAGAATGGTCTTTGTTCAGTCAAGAATGGTCTGTCCCTTCGCTGTCAGTTATAAATGTGCTGCAGGCTAACTGTCAAGACTTGGAATTGGATGAGCAGCCACTCAAAAATGGATACTAAATGTAAAGAAAAATGTCCACAAACTGAACCAAAGAAATCAAAAGTACAAGTTCTGCAAGTCCAACAAAATAAAACTCACATCACCTAGCCTTTCAAAATAAACTGGCTTAGTCTTTTCTTTTTTAGCATCTGCTGCTGCACTTTGTGCTACATCTCTGGCAGCCTTCCCATGAAGATCAGGTTTTGGCTTCTCTTTTTTGATTGGTTCCGGCTTTGGTTCTTCCTTTTTACCACTTTTTGAGGCTGCTAAAACCTTGATCTGTCAAAGAGTACATCAAATTGAATAAAACATATGAAACAGAAAAGTCCTCATTAAAAGCACACAGTGATAAAAACAAAGACAAAAAAAAAAAGCACACAAAAAACACACACCACTGGTTAGATCCTAGGACAGTGGTGAATAATCCAGCATTAATTTTCATGCTGATTTCTGCTCTCTTTTCTCCCCCTCTTCTTCTTCTTCTCATAAATTTATATTTAATTTATACTACTTCAAGTTCAAAGCACTACTGGCTTGTTGCGGTACCCTTATAAATCAAAGAATTAACCATCTTTTTTTAAAACTCTTTCCATACTTGTTTGAATGGAACACTGCTGTTAATGTTTGTCAATGTTTCTGGTTGAGAAGCAAACCCATACAATCATTCAGTCCATTAGGCATTACTGCTCGTTGAATTTGAAAGCTATCATTATGAATTATATTAATATATAAATCTACATATTCCTTAGGCTTAAGTACTTGCATTTGAACAGTTTGAGAATAACACATTTCAGCCCTTGTAAATAAACAAACAAAGTATACATTATTGATTATATGAAATTATTCATAGTCATTGACTGCAGGCAAGTAACTCATCTATATTTTTTACAAGGCAATGTTGATTGTGACTGAGAGACTGATTCCCCCTACTTTCTAAGAGGCAACATGCTTTTTATTCTCATTCATTGAGCTACACTCCACGCAGCTAGAAGATTAAAACAGCAGACAATTTGTGTAACAAAATTAGGGATGTTTTCTTTACCATGTCAGAGTTGCACCCCCTGATGGGGAGGACAAACTTCACACTTCTTTGACATACACTTACAAGAATGGAGGCAGC
>JABMCL010001419.1:380000-382500 GCA_018857735.1 Alviniconcha marisindica | reverse complement strand
TAAACCTTCAACGGATCCCCATAGGAGTAGGTCAGAATAGAGCCTCGTTTGCTTCGACCGCTGCCGAGAATTGAATATTTCCTTCCTGTTGACGTTGTAAGCTTTCAACGGACCCCCAAAAGGGAGTAGGTCAGAAATAGCCTTGTGTGCTTCGACTGCTGCCGAGAATTGAATATTTCCTTCCTGTTGACGTTGTAAGCCTTCAACGGATCCCATAGGAGTAGGTCAGAATATAGCCTTGTGTGCTTCGACCGCTGCCGAGAATTGAATTTTCCTTCCTGTTGACGTTGTAAGCCTTCAACGGATCCCCAAGGAGTAGATCAGAATATAGCCTCGGTTTTTTCGACCGCTGCCGAGAATTGAATATTTCCTCCTGTTGACGTTGTAAGCCTTCAACGGATCCCCCAAAGGAGTAGGTCAAAAATTTTACCCTTTGTGTGTTTTGACTGCTGCCGAGAATTGAATATTTCCTTCCTTTTGACGTTGTAAGCCTTCAACGGATCCCCCATAGGAGGAGGTCAGAATATAGCCTCGTGTGCTTCGCCCGCTGCCGAGAATTGAATTTTCCTTCCTGTTGACGTTGTAAGCCTTCAACGGATCCCCATAGGAGTAGGTCAGAATATAGCATTGTGTGCTTCGACTGCTGCCGAGAATTGAATATTTCCTTCCTGTTGACGTTGTAAGCCTTCAACGGATCCCCATAGGAGTAGATCAGAATATAGCCTCGGTTGCTTCGACCGCTGCCGAGAATTGAATATTTCCTTCCTGTTGACGTTGTAAGCCTTCAACGGATCCCCAAAGGAGTAGGTCAGAATATAGCCTTGTGTTTTCGACTGCTGCCGAGAATTGAATATTTCCTCCTGTTGACGTTGTAAGCCTTCAACGGATCCCCATAGGAGTAGGTCAGAATATAGCCTTGTGTGCTTCGACTGCTCCCGAGAATTGAATATTTCCTTCCTGTTGACGTTGTAAGCTTTCAACGGATCCCCATAGGAGTAGGTCAGAATATACCCTTGTGTGCTTCGACTGCTGCCGAGAATTGAATATTTCCTTCCTGTTGCCGTTGTAGCCTTCAACGGATCCCATAGGAGTAGGTCAGAATATACCCTTTGGTGTGCTTCGACTGCTGCCGAGAATTGAATATTTCCTTCCTGTTGACGTTGTAAGCCTTCAACGGATCCACATAGGAGTAGGTCAGAATATAGCCTGGTGTGCTTCGCCCGCTGCCGAGAATTGAATATTTCCTTCCTGTTGACGTTGTAAGCCTTCAAGGATCCCATAGGAGTAGTCAGAATATAGCCTCGGTTGCTTCGACCGCTGCCGAGAATTGAATATTTCCTTCCTGTTGACGTAGTAAGCCTTCAACGGATCCCCAAAGGAGTAGGTCAGAATATAGCCTCGTTTGCTTCGACCGCTGCCGAGAATTGAATATTTCCTTCCTGTTGACGTTGTAAGCCTTCAACGGATCCCCATAGGAGTAGGTCAGAATATAGCCTTGTGTGCTTCGACTGCTGCCGAGAATTGAATATTTCCTTCCTGTTGACGTTGTAAGCCTTCAACGGATCCCCATAGGAGTAGGTCAGAATATAGCCTTGTGTGCTTCGCCCGCTGCCGAGAATTGAATATTTCCTTCCTGTTGACGTTGTAAGCCTTCAACGGATCCCCATAGGAGTAGGTCAGAATATACCCTTTGGTTGCTTCGACCGCTGCCGAGAATTGAATATTTCCTTCCTGTTGACGTTGTAAGCCTTCAACGGATCCCCATGGGAAATAGGTCAGAATATAGCCTTGTGTGCTTCGACGCTGCCGAGAATTGAATATTTCCTTCCTGTTGACGTTGTAAGCCTTCAACGGATCCACATAGGAGTAGGTCAGAATATAGCCTGGTGTGCTTCGACCGCTGCCGAGAATTGAATATTTCCTTCCTGTTGACGTTGTAAGCCTTCAACGGATCCCCATAGGAGTGGGTCAGAATATACCCTTTGGTGTGCTTCGCCCGCTGCCGAAATTGAATATTTCCTTCCTGTTGACGTTGTAAGCCTTCAACGGATCCCCAAAGGAGTAGGTCAGAATATAGCCTGGTGTGCTTCGACTGCTGCCGAGAATTGAATATTTCCTTCCTGTTGACGTTGTAAGCCTTCAACGGATCCCCATAGGAGTAGGTCAGAATATAGCCTTGTGTGCTTCGACTGCTGCCGAGAATTGAATATTTCCTTCCTGTTGCCGTTGTAAGCCTTCAACGGATCCCCATAGGAGTAGGTCAGAATATACCCTTGTGTGCTTCGACTGCTGCCGAGAATTGAATATTTCCTTCCTGTTGCCGTTGTAAGCCTTCAACGGATCCACATAGGAGTAGGTCAGAATATAGCCTGGTGTGCTTCGACTGCTGCCGAGAATTGAATATTTCCTTCCTGTTGACGTTGTAAGCCTTCAACGGATCCCCATAGGAGTAGGTCAGAATATAGCCTTGTGTGCGTGTGTGTGTGTGTGTGAGTATTTG
>JABMCL010001419.1:340000-355000 GCA_018857735.1 Alviniconcha marisindica | reverse complement strand
TCTGGACACGGTGCCGGGATGCCTGGTCCACATTCTGGACACGGTGCCGGGATGCCTGGTCCACATTCTGGACACGGTGCCGGGATGTCTGGTCCACATTCTGGACACGGTGCCGGGATGCCTGGTCCACATTCTGGACACGGCGCCGGGACGTCCCTGCTGTGACACGTGACAGCAGGTACAGCAGCAAACTCCAAGCACTGGTTTACGACATCCTTCCTTCAACCACTGCCGTATTTAGTTACGCCATAGGGTCCAGAAGAAACTCCAAGCACTGGTTTACGACATCCTTCCTTCAACCACTGCCGTATTTATTACGCCATAGGGTCCAGAAGCAACTGCACTGGTTTAGACATCCTTCCTTCAACCACTGCCGTATTTAGTTACGCCATAGGGTCCAAAAAACTCCAAGCACTGGTTTACGACATCCTTCCTTCAACCACTGCCGTATTTAGTTACGCCATAGGGTCCAGAACAAACTCCAAGCACTGGTTTACGACATCCTTCCTTCAACCACTGCCGTATATAGTTACGCCATAGGTCCCAGAAAACTGTCAGCTAACGAGCAGTTTTTTTTGTTGGTGCTCAAACAGTAGTAAGTTTGTTACAAACGACTCAAATTATATCAGACGTTTGTTTTATGTTGCCATGTTGCTTACGCCAGCTCAAATAAAACCAAAATCGTTTGAATCGAGACGGAACTCTCTTCTTTACCCGGGGTGGATGCGTCTCAGGTTTGCGTGTGTGCGTGCTTGGGCGCTAGGTTGCTTCCACAGTCTTATCAGTACCCGGACCTTTCGGAGGGCGCTGACAGCGTCGGCGGTGGACAGCTGCGCGGAGATAAAGAGTGCCCCTTCAGCGGCGTAACCAGATCTGGCAGAGTTTGGAGGAAGGTGCCGGAAAGCGATGCTGGGAGTGTGGTACAGCAGCTGAAGGATTTCCTGGTAACTAGGTCACTCTGCCGGGTCCATATTCTGGACACGGCGCCGGGACTGAGAGCTGTGGTTGCACGTGCTTTTCTGTCTTCCAGCGCATAACACAGACCTGGTTGGGTTGTGTATAATTATATGTATTGCGTTGGGTTGTGTATAATTATACTGTATTGCGTTGTGTTGGGTTGGGTTGTGTATAATTACACTGTATTGCGTGTGTTGTGTTGGGTTGTGTATAATTATATTGTATTGCGTTGTGTTGGGTGGGTTGTGTATAATTTGTGTATTGCGTTGCGTTGTGTTGGGTTGTGTATAATTATATTGTATTGCGTTGTGTTGTGTATAATTATATTGTATTGCGTTGTGTTGTGTATAATTATATTGTATTGCGTTGTGTTGTGTTGTGTGTTGGGTTGTGTATAATTATATTATATTGTATTGCGTTGTGTTGTGTTGGGTTGTGTATAATTATATTGTATTGCGTTGTGTTGTGTTGGGTTGTGTATAATTATATTGTATTGCGTTGGGTTGTGTTGGGTTGTGTATAATTATATTGTATTGCGTTGTGTTGTGTATAATTATATTGTATTGCGTTGTGTTGTGTTGGGTTGTGTATAATTATATTGTATTGCGTTGTGTTGTGTTGGGTTGTGTATAATTATAGTGTATTGTGTTGTGTTGTGTATAATTGTATTGTATTGTGTTGTGTTGTGTTGGGTTGTGTATAATTATATTGTATTGCGTTGTGTTGTGTTGGGTTGTGTATAATTATAGTGTATTGTGTTGTGTTGTGTATAATTGCATTGTATTGTGTTGTGTTGTGTTGTGTTGTGTATAATTATATTGTATTGCGTTGTGTTGTGTATAATTATATTGTATTGCGTTGTGTTGTGTTGTGTATAATTATATTGTATTGCGTTGTGTTGTGTATAATTATAGTGTATTGCGTTGTGTTGTGTATAATTGTATTGTATTGTGTTGTGTTGTGTTGTGTTGTATTTAGATGCATTGTATCGTATGCTTTGTACGCTTGTATACTATTGATTTGTATAATTTTATGGGACGCCCTGAGATGACCGTGATGATTGACTGGGCGTAAAACACCAAATGACTTACTAACTTACTTACTTACTTACTTACTTACTTACTTACTTACTTACTTACTTACTTACTTACTTACTTACTGACTGACTGACTGACTGACTGACTGACTGACTGATACTGACTTACTTACTTACTTACTTACTTACTTACTTACTTACTTACTTACTTACTTACTTACTTACTTACTTACTTACTTACTTACTTACTTACACTTTACTTACTTATGGGTATTTGTGCATTGTGTGTTTTCTTTAAGTTGTAAAGCGCTTTGAGATTCTGGAAGCGCTCTATAAGTTCCCTGTATTATTATTGTTGTTGTTGTTGTTGTTGTTGTTGTATTGTCTTGCGGTGTGTTGTGTTGTCTTGCGTTGTATTCTGTTGCATTGCGTTGTGTTGTCTTGTGTTGACTTGCGTTGTGTTGTGTTGTGTTGTGTTGAGTTGTATTGTGTTGCCTTGCGTTGTGTTGCATTGTGTTCCGAGGTCTTGCATTTTGTTGTGGTGTTGTGTTGTATTGGTTGTGTTGTCTTGCGTTTGTGTTTGTGTTGTCTTGCGTTGTGTTGTGTTGTAATGCCTTGTCTTGGACTGTGGTGCGTTTTGTTGTACTTGTTGTGCTGTTTTGTGTTGTGTTGCGTTGTTTTGTTGTGTCGTGTTGTATTGTATTGTGTTCTTTTGCGTTATGTTGTGTTGCCTTGTCTTGCGTTGTGTCGTGTTGTGTTGCATTGTGCTCTTTTGTGTTGTGTTGTGTTGTGTTGTCTTGCGTTGTGTTGTGTTGTGTTACGTTGTCTTACGTTGTGTTGTCCTCTGTTGTATTTCGTTGTGTATAAGTGTCCCAGGTAGTGGCTTCCAAAAGATCTCTCAGCCGAATGAAACCAGTGGGTTTCATTCAGTAATTCCCCGCAACCCTCTAATGAGACAGCTGTGAAACACACCGGAGCCAGAGTGGCGTGTGGTGGTTCTCCATCCGCCGCAGATGTTGCCGCAGTCACAGACACTGAGTGGGAAATGGGGGAATCCGCAAGGGTTTCCAAAAATAAGGTAAACCTTTAAAAATTTTTTTTAAAAAAAAAAAAAGCAAAAACCTGTGGAAGGAAGGCAACAAAAAAAATCAAAGTTAAAATATGCAAAAAAAAATTGTATAATCTCTCTCTCCCCTCTCTCTCTCTCCTCTCTCCCCCCTCCCCCCCCCCCCCCCCCTCTTCTCTCTCTCCTCTCTCTCTTCCTCTCTCTCTCTTTTTTTTTTTGGTGTGTGGTTTGGGGGTTTTTTTTGGTTTTTTTTGTGTTTTGGTGTGTTTTGGGGTGGGGTTTGTGGTGTGTGTGTGGGTGGTGTGGGTGTGTGTGTGGGTGTGTGTGGTGGGTGGTGTGTGTGTGGGGGGTGGTGTGTTGTGGGTGTGTGGGGAGGAGGAGGAGGTGTGTGGGTGTGGTGTGTGTGGTGTGGGGTGTGGGGGTGGTGGTGTGGGTTTTTGGTGTGTGTGTGTGGGGTGTGGGTTTTGTGTGTGGGTGTTTTGTGTTTTGGGGGGGGGGAGAGAGAGAGGAAAAGAGGAGGAGAGAGGGGTGTGTGTGGTGTGGTTTTTGGGGTGTGTGTGTGGTGTTGTGTTGTGTGTGTGTGTGTGTTGGGGTGTGTGTGTGTGGTTGTTTTGTGTGGTTTTGGTGGTTTTTGTTGTGGGTGGGTGTGTGGGTGGTTGGTTGGTGTGTGGTGTGTGGTGGTGTTGTGTTGTGTGGTGTGTGTGTGTTGTGTGTGTGTGTGTGTGGTGGGTGTGTGTGTTGTGTGTGTGGTGTGTTGTGTGTGGTGGGTGGTGGGGGGAGAGAGAAGAGTGTTGGGTGTGTGTGTGTGTGGGTTTGTGTGTGTGTTTTTGTGTGGTGTTGTGTGTTTGTTTTTTGGGGTGTGTGTTGTGTTGTTGTGTGTGTGTTGTGTGTGTGTTTTTGTGTGGGGTTTTGGGGGAGAGAGGAGAGAGAGAGGAGAGAGAGAGGGAGAGAGGGGTGTGTGTTGTGTGTGTGTGTGGTTGTGTGGTGTGTGTGTGTTTGGTGTGTGTGTGTGGTGTGGTGTTGTGTTGTGTGTGTTTGTGTGTGTGTGTGTGTGTGTGTGTGGTGTGTGTGTGTGTGTGTGTGTGGTGTTGTGTGTGTGTGTGTGTGTGTGTGTGTGTGTGTGTGTGTGTGTGGTGTGTGTGTGTGGTGGGGTGTGTGGGGTGTGGGGGTGTTTTGTGTGTGTGTGTGTGTGTGTGTGGGGTGTGTGGTTTTTGGTGTATGTGTGTGTGTGTTGTTTGTATGACCTCCGTCCCCCTAAAAATAATTACAACAACAACAACAACAAGCAACACACACACCCTTCCCATAACACAAACGTTCACAACAGCCATCGCAGATGAATTATTATTATTTCGTTGTTCTGATCTAACCTTTACAGTTGCCTGGGCGTTAAAAAACAGTTATCTAACTATCCATATAGTTATCTGTCTGGATGTCTGCCTCTCTGTCTGTCTATCCATCCATCCATCCATGTATGTATGTCTGGATGCCTGCCTGTCTGTCTGTCTATCTATCCATCCATCCATGTATGTATGTCTGGATGCCTGCCTGTCTGCCTGTCTGTCTGGCTGTCTGTCTGTCTGTCTGTCTGTCTGTCTGTCTGTCTGTCTGTGTATCTATCCATCCATCCATGTATGTATGTCTGGATGCCTGCCTGTCTGTCTGTCTGTCTGTCTATCTAGCCATCCATCCATGTATGTATGTCTGGATGTCTGCCTGCCTGTCTATCTAGCCAGCCAGCCATGTATGTATGAATGTATCTATCTATCTATGAAATATCTATATCTCTCTTCTTACACCCGACGAAGACTCTGTGTCGAAATTAGCGCTTGTGTTTAATTGTTCCTTGCGTTTCGTCGTATAGGTGAGTACATTTCTCTAGAGCTCAGTTCTGTTTGATCTATCTACGAGTTTCTCAACCAAAGCAAACACGCGCGCATGATCATAATTATGGCTTTTGTTCAAAAGACGCTCCGTAGGTTTGGGAATATATGGGAGAAAAATGTCATAATTCAGAAACCGCAGAAGTCAGCAGGGCTATCACAATTTCACCAGAAGCATCGTCACAATGTCACAGCACAGTTGCTGAAGCAGAGAGCGTTAGACTTCCATCACCGAACTCACACTCTGGACGTATAACCCTCCATGTTCTATCTTCTGTCTCCATGCTTCAGGCACAAAATGTCTGACCCGATATCGGCAACCATGAAATCAGTATCCAAGACATTTCATGTACCATCGGTCAGTATCCAGGACATTTCATGTACCATCAGTCAGTATCCAGGGCATTTCATCTATCGTCAGTCAGTATCCAGGACATTTCATGTACCATCGGTCAGTATCCAGGACATTTTATCTATCGTCAGTTAGTATCCAGGACATTTCATCTATCATCAGTCAGTATCCAGGACATTTTATCTATCGTCAGTCAGCATCCAGGACATTTCATCTATCATCAGTCAGTACACAGGACATTTCGTCGCTCATCAGTCAGTATCCAGGACATTTCATGTACCATCAGTCAGTAAGCAGGGCATTTAATCTATCATCAGTCAGTATCCAGGACATTTCATGTACCATCAGTCAGTATCCAGGACATTTATCTATTACCAGTTAGTATCCAGGACATTTCGTCTATCATCAGTCAGTATCCAGGACATTTCATCTATCATCAGTCAGTATCCAGGACATTTCATCTACCATTAGTCAGTATCGAGGACATTTCATCGAACATCATCGTGTCAGTCGATTCCTAGGCATCATATGTCTGTTCTGTCTTCAAGAAGTCAGTATCCAGGACATTTCATCGATCATCAGTCAGTATCCAGGACATTTCATCTACCATTAGTCAGTATCGAGGACATTTCATCGATCATCAGTCAGTATCGAGGACATCTCATTTACCATTAGTCAGTATCCAGGACATTTCATCAATCATCAGTCAGTGTCCAGCGCATTTCATCTACCATCAGTCAATGTTTTGTTTCATGTTTGTTCACAGGAAGGTGATGACAGACGCTTTCATTCAAAGGGAGACATCTATCTGTCATCGATTCTTAGTGCATCATATGTCTGTTTGTGGCTTGCAAAAAAAAAGAAGCTATACTCTAAAACAAACTGTCATGATTTGAGTTGTTTAAAATCAGCGTCATTTTTAACTCTTTGTGTGCTGTGTTCCAATATCCAGGACTACAAATGTTGTAGGGAGTTACACACAAGGGAGTTAGTCACTTAGCGCTAGAAAATGTCACAAAAACACAACAGTAACTACGACCTGAATCGGCTACATTAACTCTCGCCTGGCATGCGACTAAATACAAGGTACATCCTCAGTTACATATAAATATTACAGGGGGTGGGGGGGGGGTGGGGCGGGGGGGGGGGGGGGGGGGGAGAGGAGAACTGGAAGGGTAGAAATAATGGACACAAATCTCTTGGCAGCGGAAGAAGAATGTACAATTATATTCTGACCTGCTTCAGGCTTTAAAACAGCACAATCAACAAAACAAGGCAGTTAATCAGCGCTCGAAATGCGCAGCACAAGCACAACCACAAAGGCCTGAGTCGCCTACGGTAACTCTCACCTGGCATGCGAGTAAATACAAGGTACGTAAACCTCACCGAGGTACATCCTCAAATACATACAAATAATACAGAGGGGAAGAAAAAAAAGAAAAAAAAAGAAATTTGTAGAAATAAATGGACGCAGATTTCTTGGCAGCGGCAGAAGAATGAATGTACACTTATATATATCGACCTGCCTCGGGCTTAAACATGAACTTTTGAAAGCATTCCCAACAGTGGGATGGTGGGGGTGGCTACAATTTTGAGTCTGCGGTGTTCCCGGGGGGGGGGGGCTGGGGAATGGGGGGAGGGGAGGGAGTGGGAGGTGGGGGTGGGGGGGGGGGGGGGGGGGGGGGGGGGGGGGGTTGTGCTGGCAGGGAGGTCTTGAGAGATGTAATGTGCCGAGACAGCGATGGCATCGAGAGTGCAATTTCTCCTTGCTGTTGCAGACAGTCGTCTAGACCTATCGATCAGTTCTAGTCTACATCGCCCCCCCACCCCCCTAACCCCAACCCCCACCCACACCTCATCTCCCCCTTGCACCCCTCCTCTCTATTCTCCCTCCCTCCCCTCCCCCCACCCCCCCTCCCCCCTTACCTCCCACCATCCTCCAAACCCACGCCTACCCCTGCCCCCACCCCCAGGCCTCGGGGAATCGAACTTTGCCGGCTGCACTCTTATGCCAAACCTCTCAAGGTCCAGTCTTCCTCTGTGGTCGTTGCTGAACATGACAACGGTCGAAGGACATCTTATGTAATGTAAGGTCGTCTGACTGCGTCGTCAAGGTCACGACTGATGAACGAAGGTGAGACTTTCGAGGACTGACGTACGCCTGGTGGAGTTTGTGTGCCTTGTAGCTCGCATGCCAGGTGGGAGTTACCGTAGGCGACTCCGGTCTTTGTTGTTGTGGTTGTGTGGCGTCAGTTAACTCCCTCGTCTGTTTATTTGTTTGGTCACACCTGCGCGCTCGCGCGCACACACACACACACACACACCACACACACACACACACACACACACACACACACACACACACACACACACATCAAAACCAAAACCAAACACACGCCGCTCCACACACCCACACACACACACACACCCCACAAAACACACACACACACAACACACCACACACACACACCACACACCACAACACACACACACACACACACCACCACGCACGCACAACACGCACGCACGAATACACGGCGCGCCCCCACACACAACACACCACCCCCACACACACACCACAACACCCCCACACACACAACACACACACAAACCAAAACCAACCCCACCCCAACACACACAAAACACACACACACACACACACACCCCAACCACACACACACACAACACACACACACACACACACACCACACCACCCCACCACACACACGAACCCCGACACACACACAAACCACAAACCATAAAACAAACCCAACCAAACACAAAAAACCCAACAACAAAAAACATACAAAAAACCAAAATTCAACAGACGCACACACACACAACACACACACACACACACAACACACACACCACACACACACACACACACACACACACAACACACACACACACACACACACACACACCACACCCCACACACACCACACACAACACACACACACACACACACACAAAAGAGGAATCACCGGACCACAGCGCACACACCCCACACACACACACCCCCACACCCCACACCACCACAACACCACACCACACACACACACACCACCACACACCACCACACCCCACCACCACCCCCACCACGCACACACACACCCCACACACACCACACACACACACACACCCCGAACTACGACTAACACAATACGTTCCAATTTTAACCATTAGGAATATTTTTCTAGTAATTACCGAACCATAACAACATTCAAACGGCTGTTTCGGGAACTAAAGGTTAACTAAGATATTTGAAATCATTTCTATGGATATAAACTAGATGTTGGAATTCAACAGTTTTCTGCCACACACACACAAAAACACACACACACACACAAAAACACACACACACACACACACACACAACACACACACACAAAACACACACACACAAAACACACACACCACACCACCTAATTTGTAGAATATAACTAGAGGTTGGAATTCACCAGTATCTGCACACACACACACACACACACACACACACACACACACACACACACACACACACACACACACACACACACACACACACACACACACACACACACACACACACACACACACACACACACACACACACACACACACACACACACACACACACACACACACACATTTAAAAAAAAATCTGCCAGTAAGCTTACGATATAGTGGAGAACTACAAATCGATTATGTGAAAAGTTAAATTTCATGCAGAATCAAAATAGAGACAGGCCAAAATTAAGGTGAAGTATAACAAAACAGAAGTACTGTTGCCTTCCACTCACCCCCCCCCCCCCCCCCCCCCACCCCCCGTCCCCCAATGATTTGCAACACAGACAGAGTATTGGTTATCTTCTTTGTTTTTTCAACACTTGCCTAAACTCCTGCTGTGGACATACAGAATATAGGTAACTGCAACGTCGCATGAACAGAAGGAAAAAAACTGGGGAGGGGGACTGTGGATGGGGGGGGGGGGGGGGGGGGGGGGGGGGGGGGGGGGGGGGGGAAGAGAGAGAGAGAGGGGAGAGGAGGGGCGAGAGAGAGAGAGAGAGAGAGAGAGAGAAGAAGACAGAAGAAGACAGAAAAGGAAGGGGAGAAGAAGACAGAAAACAGAAAACCAGAAAAGACAGAAAAAGAAGACAGAGAAAACAGAAAACAGACAGACAGAGACAGAAAATCAGAAGGGGGCACAGAAAAGAAGAAGGAGACAAAAGGAAAGAGAGGGGAGGAAACCAAAAGAGAGGGGGGAAGGGAAGAGGGGGGAGGGGAGAAAAGAGAGAGAGAGAGAGAGAGAGAGGGGGAGAGAGAGAGAGGGGAGAGAGGAGAAAGAGAGAGAGAGAGAGAGAGAGAGAGAAGAGAGCAGAGAGAGAAGACGAAAACAGAGACAGAGACAGAAAACAGAAGAAAAAGAGAGAGAAGAGAGAGAAAGAGAGACAAAAAGAGGGGGAACAGAAGAAGACAGAGGACAGAGAAAAAAGAGAGACAGAGAGAACAGAGTCAGAGACAAGAGAAGAGGGAAGAGAGAGAAAGAGAGAGAGACAACAGAGAGAGACAGAAAGAGAGAGAAGAGAGAGGAGAGAGAGAGAGAGGAGAGAGAAAAGAGAGAAAAGAAACCAGAGAAAAGGAAAAGAAGAGAAAGGGAAAAGAAAACGAAAAGAAAAGAGAGAAAAAGAAAAGAAAAGAAAAGGGCGGAAGAACAGAGAGAGAGAGAAAAAAGAGAGAAGAGAGAGAGAGGGGAGAGAGAGAGAGAGAGAGAGAGAGACAGAGAAGAGAAGAAGGGGAAAAAGACAAAAAGAAGACAAAAAGGACAGGAAAAAGACAGAGACAGAGACAAGAGAAAGAGACAGAGAGAGACAGAGAGAGACAGAGACAGAGAAACGGGGAAGGGGAGAGAAGGAGATAGGACGGCTGAGGGATGTGTGGAAAGTTCAAACCGACCTGGAAGACAGACATATCGATCTTGGGTGTCCACCTCTGCATTTTCGTCTCCTTCCACGCCCCTCCCTTCACCCCCATTTTCCCCTTCAACCCCAGCCATGTCCCCTTCCCAACTTCCGCTAACCCCCCCCCCCCCTTTTTCCCCCCCCCCCCCCCCCCATCCTCTTGTCTGTGGCCTGTTTGTGCTGGATGCGGCAGGCAGATTCCAGCAGAGACCTCGGCGGCGCCAAGCGACAGACTCCCCCCCCCCCCCCCCCCCCCCCAATTCTCCCCGCCCCCCCCCCCCCCCCCCTCCCTCCACCCACCCACTCACTGTCCCCGCGTCTCTTCACTTTCTTACACTGTCCCTGTCCACTCGAGGTCACGACGACCTTTCCGATTCCGAACACGATTCATTTGTTCCTACAAGTCCGCCATCGCATCATTAATTTTAATTCATTCGTACAGTTCTCTAATTGAAACGGTTATGTCACGGATTCCGACTGCGAAAACCTGTACGCAGCGATTCATTTGTTCCTACAAGTCACCCATCTCTGTAATCCACGCGTTTGACGCACGACTTATTTACATTAATTTGGCACATTTAATCCATTCGTAAAGGTCTCTAATTGGAAATAATACGTCACGGATTCAGACTGCGAAGAACTCTACCCCGCCCACTTTGCTTACAAAACTCATTCGTTGTTTCCACAACTGGCAAATTCTCACACCTTCAATTTCACGAATGAATTGGCTAATCAATACAATTCACTGAGTTACATTTTGTGTAATCCCGCAGTCGCATAATGCTTCACACAGCTGTCACAAGTCCACATCGCTCCCTAGTTAATTACTGACACTAACCACTAATTCACACAGCTCATTCCACTCACTGACACAACTCATATCACTCACTGACTGATACAACTCATACCACTCACTGACTGACACAGTTCATAGAATGCACTACTTAACGCAACTACTTGACACAACTCATACCACTCACTGATTGACACAACTCATAGAATGCACTACTTAATACAACTACGTGACACAACTCATACTACTCACTGACAGACACAACTCATACTACTCACTGACAGACACAACTCATACTACTCACTGATTGACACAACTCATACTACTCACTGACAGACACAACTCATATCATTCACTGACAGACACAACTCATACCACTCACTGATTGACACAACTCATAGAATGCACCACTTAATACAACTACTTGACACAATTCATACCACTCACGGATTGACACAACTCATACCATTCACTGACAGACACAACTCATACCACTCACTGACAGACACAACTCATACTACTCACTGACAGACACAACTCATACCACTCACTGATTGACACAACTCATACCACTCACAAACACAACTCATACTACTCACTGACAGACACAACTCATACCACTCACTGACAGACACAACTCATACCACTCACTGATTGACACAACTCATACCACTCACTGATTGACACAACTCAAAGAATGCACCACTTAATACAACTACTTGACACAACTCATACCACTCACTGATTGACACAACTCATACTACTCACTGACAGACACAACTCATACCACTCACTGATTGACACAACTCATACCACTCACAGACAAACACAATTCATACTACTCACTGACAGACACAACTCATATCACTCATTGACAGATACAACTCATACCACTCACTGATTGACACAACTCATAGAATGCACTACTTAATACAACTACGTGACACAACTCATTCCATTCACTGACAGGCTCATATCACTCATTGACAGACACAACTCATACTACTCACTGACAGACACAACTCATATCACTCACTGACAGACACAACTCATACCACTCACTGATTGACACAACTCATAGAATGCACCACTTAATACAACTACTTGACACAACTCATACTACTCACTGACAGACACAACTCATACCATTCACTGACAGACACAACTCTTACCACTCACTGACAGACACAACTCTTACCACTCACTGACAGACACAACTCTTACCACTCACTGACAGACACAACTCATACCACTCACTGATTGTCGCAACTCATACCACTCACGGATTGACACAACTCATACCACTCCACTCATTGATTGACACAACTCATACCACTCACTGACAGACACAACTCATATCACTCACTGACAGGCTCATATCACTCACTGACAGACACAAATCATACTACTCACTGACAGACACAACTCATACTACTCACTGACAGACACAACTCATACACTCACTGACAGACACAACTCATACCACTCACTGACAGACACAACTCATACTACTCACTGACAGACACAACTCATACACTCACTGATAGACACAACTCATACCACTCACTGACAGACACAACTCATACTACTCACTGACAGACACAACTCATACACTCACTGATAGACACAACTCATACCACTCACTGATTGACACAGCTCATACCACTCGATTCTTACCACAATTGACTCATACCACTCACTAATTCAATCACACAACCAATACGACTCACTGATTGACTCAACTCGCACCACTCACTAATATCACTAATATCACACAACTCGCTCCACTCTCTAATATCACCAGTATCACACAACTCGCACCACTAACTAATATAACACAACTCTAAAATATAAAATCCAATCTAAAAACGTTTCTTTTCCAAAAAAATTGTAGACCTGCCATGTTTTCTGATCCGTGCTGGTGTGTTCATCCATTGCAGGTCTCCTTGTCGTTTGCTGTCCGTTTTGAGCTGTGTATAATTTAGCTTTCTATGGTCAGAATGCTTGTGTGTGCGGGTGCCCGTGTGTGTGTGTGTGTGTGTGTGTGTGTGTGTGTGTGTGTGTGCGTGTGTGTGTGTGTGCGTGTGTGTGTGTGTGTGTGTGTGTGTGTGTGTGTGTGTGGTGTGTGTGTGTGTGTGTGTGTGTGTGTGTGTGTGTGGTGGTGTGTTGTGCGTGCGTGCGTGCGTGCGTGCGTGCGTGCTGTGTGGTGCGTGTGGTGGTGTGTGTGTGTGTGTGTGTGTGTGTGTGTGTGTGTGTGTGTGTGTGTGTGTGTGTGTGTGTGTGGTGTGTGTGTGTGTGTGTGTGTGTGTGTGTGTGTGTGTGTGTGTGCGCGCGCGCTTAGAATAGTCTCTAGGGACAAGATTTTGCGCTTTAAAAATACTTATTTAATTATTACTATTACAACTCGCACCACTCACCAATATCACACAACATCGCACCCCTCACTAACATCACACCACTCAGTAACTCACATAACATCGCACCCCTCACTAACATCACACCACTCAGTAACTCACACAACATCGCACCCCTCACTAACATCACACCACTCAGTAACTCACACAACATCGCACCCCTCACTAACATCACACCACTCAGTATCTCACACAACATCGCACCCCTCACTAACATCACACCACTCAGTATCTCACACAACATTGCACCCCTCACTAACATCACACCACCCAGTATCTCACACAACATCGCACCCCTCACTAACATCACACCACTCAGTATCTCACACAACATTGCACCCCTCACTAACATCACACCACCCAGTATCTCACACAACATCGCACCCCTCACTAACATCACACCACTCAGTATCTCACACAACATCGCACCCCTCACTAACATCACACCACCCAGTATCTCACACAACATCGCACCCCTCACTAACATCACACCACTCAGTATCTCACACAACATTGCACCCCTCACTAACATCACACCACTCAGTATCTCACACAACATCGCACCCCTCACTAACATCACACCACCCAGTATCTCACACAACATCGCACCCCTCACTAACATCACACCACTCAGTATCTCACACAACATTGCACCCCTCACTAACATCACACCACCCAGTATCTCACACAACATCGCACCCCTCACTAACATCACACCACTCAGTATCTCACACAACATCGCACCCCTCACTAACATCACACCACTCAGTAACTCACACAACATCGCACCCCTCACTAACATCACACCACTCAGTAACTCACACAACATCGCACCCCTCACTAACATCACACCACTCAGTATCTCACACAACATCGCACCCCTCACTAACATCACACCACTCAGTATTTCACACAACATTGCACCCCTCACTAACATCACACCACTCAGTATCTCACACAACATCGCACCCCTCACTAACATCATACCACTCAGTAACTCACATAACATCGCACCCCTCACTAACATCACACCACTCAGTAATAGACGATTTCCGGAAATAACAGGCGGAGATAATTTGACAGTGTTTTCTTACTCCGGGAGAGTGAAGTCCCCTGAATGGAGGCGGCAGCGGAGAAGAGACGATCTGCGACAGTTTTAGATCTTCAGGCATAGACCTGTTATAATTTATACTAGACTACCAGCTGGGTGAACCTGCTATCCGATCTGCATGTTCCCCACGAACAGTGAGTGTTTGATCGGCATTTCTGATGCCTTTTCTGCCTTTTGTTTACGGGTATCCGTGTCATCTTGCCCACGTGCTCACTGTACCCCCAACAAAAGCGTGTCTACTCTGCGCTACACCCGCATATACATATACAGTTCCATGCCCGTAGGCACTTACCGAGTGCAGTCCCCTGGAATTCCGTAGATCGTCTATTCACACAACTCGGACCCCTCTCTAACTGAGCTGTGTTGTGTGACGTGCAAGGCTCCTTCTCTATCGCAGGACAGCATCAGCGCTTCTTGGATCGGTCGGTCTGCCGGTCTGGATCCT
>JABMCL010001419.1:332500-335000 GCA_018857735.1 Alviniconcha marisindica | reverse complement strand
AAAAATTTTTAAATTTAATTATTTTTTTTCCAGGGGTTCCCCTTTTTTTTTTTTTTTTTTTTTTAAAATATATATTAAAAAAAAAAAATATAAATATTTTTATTTATTATAAATAATATAAAAAAAAAAAAAAGAAGAAGAAGAAAAAACAGACAGACAGACAGACAGACAGAAAACGCAGACAGAAAAGCCCTTTTTTGAATATCCTGGAAGTGGTGTATTTTTACGCGCTTTTTAATTGTTACAGGCTGGTGCCACGGGGGAAACTGTTTCCGTCTGGGGAGTTCTGTGCACACCAAACACCCAAATGCAGCCCGAACGTTCCGACATCTGCAGCCTGTAACCCCCGATTGCTCCTTTCAGCCTGGAGATCGGCGCCGTCATCCTTTTCCATGTCATCTGCCCCGTATCATTTCTCTCGTGTAATTTTTTTTTTTTTTTTTTTCATTGATTTCCCCCCTGTTTAAAAAAAAAAAAAAAAATGGGGGTGGATTTGAGTCGGAGGTTTGGGGTGTGTGGGGGGGGGGGGGGGGGAAAGGGGGAAAAAAAACTTTCCGGGGGGGGGGGTGTGGGGGGGGGGGGGGTCCAAAACATACCGCCCCTGCACTTTTAGTTTTTGGTCGTTTGAAGAATGTGTGTAATCGTTTCGATAGCCTGCGGGCTATCCACATGACGGAGCTTGCGGGACCGCAAAGCTTCAGATACTTCAGGAATTGCACATCAATAACGTAGAGCTGTGCGATGCAAATGTGGGACCACAGAGCTGTGGGATTTCACAGCTGTGTGAAAATAAAGTTACTGACTTGCAAGACTACGGAGCTGTGTGGATATAGACCTCTGGGACTATGCGCCTGTGTGAGTATAGAGTTGTAGGACTATATATGCAGCTGTGGGAACGAGGGCTGTAAGACTGTAGCTGTGTGAATATAGACTTCTGGGACAATACAGCCGTTGGAAGATAGAGTTGTAGGACTAGAGCAGTTGGAACAGAGAGCTATAGACTATGCACAGCTGTGGGACATAGATCTGTATGACTATACAGCTGTGGGACATAGATCTGTATGACTATACAGCTGTGGGGACAGAGAGCTATAGACTATGCACAGCTGTGGGACATAGATCTGTATGACTATACAGCTGTGGGGACAGAGAGCCATAGACTTATACACAGCTTGGACTTAGAGTTTTGACTTACAGTGTGGAACAGATAGCCCTGCTATTACAGCTTGGGCCCCATAGATCTGAAATGACTAAAAACGGGGCTGTGCGAGACAGAGAGCCATAGACTGTGCACAGCTGGGGTGACATAGATCTGTATGACAAACAGCTGTGGGGATATAGAGCCTGGGACTATACACGCTGGGGTGATATAGGGTTGTATGTATATACAGCTGTGGGGACAGAGAGCTGAAAGACTATAAGCTGGGGTGAATATAGACTTCGGGGACTATACACCCTGTGGGGAAGAGAGTCTGGGACTAGCACAGTTGGGACATAGATCTGTATGATATACAGCTGGGGGGACATAGATCTGTAGACTATCACAGCTGTGGGACATAGATCTGTATGACTATACAGCTGTGGGGACAGAGACCCTATAGACTATGCACAGCTGTGGGACATAGATCTGTATGATATACAGCTGTGGGGACAGAGAGCTATAGACTATGCACAGCTGTGGGACATAGATCTGTATGACTATACAGCTGTGGGAACAGAGACCCTATAGACTATGCACAGCTGTGGGACATAGATCTGTATGACTATACAGCTGTGGGAACAGAGAGCCATAGACTATGCACAGCTGTGGGACATAGATCTGTATGACTATACAGCTATGGGGACAGAGAGCCATAGACTATACACAGCTGTTGGAACATAGAGCTGTAGGACTACACAGCTGTGGAAACATAGAGCTGTAGGACTATACAGCTGAGGGAACAGAGAACTGTAAAATTATACAGCTGTGGGAACATAGCGCTGTAAGACTATACACAGCTGTGAGAACAAAGAGTTGTCGGACTATACAGCTGTGGGGACAGAGAGCTATAGCCTATACAGCTATGGGAACATAGAGCTGTAGGACTATGCAGCCGTGAGAACAAAGAGCTGTAGGACTATGCAGCCGTGAGAACAAAGAGCTGTAGGACTATACAGCTGTGGGAACATAGAGCTATGGGACTATACAGGTGTGGCAATATAGAGCTGTAGAGCTCTCTATCCAGCAGCGGGAACATAGAGTTATCGACTATACACAACTGTGGGAAGCTGTAGGACTATACAGCTGTGGGAACAGAGAACTGTAGGACTATAGCTGTGGGAACAGAGAACTGTAGGACTACAGCTGTGGGAACAAAGTGCTATAGACTATACACAGCTGAGGGAACAGAGAGCTGTATGACTATACAGCTGTGGGAACAGAGAGCTGTATGACTATACAGCTGTGGGAGCATAGAGCTGTAAGACGATACAGCTGTGGGAACAGAGAGCCATAGACTAT
>JABMCL010001419.1:297500-300000 GCA_018857735.1 Alviniconcha marisindica | reverse complement strand
GTGTTGTGTGTGTGATAGGTGTGTGTGTGTAGAATGGGAAGTCGATGTTATCCAAAGAACAGAACAGCCGCAATATCGTGAACTCGATAATCCTACTGATCATAACCAAAGTGCAGCTAAAACAAAAACAACAAAAAACAACAACAACAGAGCCCACCGGGATTGTGCCCCTGTTAAAATAATATAATAAGATAATAATATACATACAAAAAATTAATAAATATTGCCCGCACCCCCCCCCCCCCCCCTTGTTTAGTGTCACTCTCAGCCCACGTGACTACGTACGTCCTCACCCGATTGCCCCACATCACGTGCAACGAGCCTTCCAACGTGCGCACCTGTGCACCTTCGTCATTGTGTAATACGTCAGAGCGCCGCGAGCGCCGTCGCACGTACGAGCAGCTCTCATCTAACGCAAGCACGCCACCTCCGCAGCACCGACTTTCCGGCACCTTCCCTCCACTCGGCCATATCTGGTTCGCCACTGAAGGGGCACTCTGTATCTCCGCGCAGCTGTCCAGCAACCGCCGACGCGGTCAGCGCCCTCCGAAGTTTCCGGTACTAAAGAAATGACTGATACGCACGCGCGTAAACATAGAGATGTATCCACCCGGGTAAAAGAAAAAAAGAAAAGGAAAAAAAGAGAAAAAAAGAGTTCCGTCTCGATTCAACGATTTTGGTGGTTTATTTGTGCTGGTGTAAACTTTGCTGGCGGCTATAATGCACGCTCGTTTTATTTGAGTTCCCGTCCCCTAAGAATCCTTTATGGTTTTCTGGTGGACGTTAGCGCCATGTCAAAAAAAAAATTGAGTTGTTTTTAAACAAACTTACCAATGTCCCTAGCATCACTACTTCCCCGTTGCTATTATTTCATGAAAACAAAAAAGGCTTTCAAACAGGCTCATACTCATGGCGATCAAGCAGGACGATTAACCTTGTGACCTCCATCACGTAACACATCACGCGTTGTCTAAATAATATGTGAAATCGTGGGGCGAAATAAAGATTCCCGTGTCTAAACACAAGAGGGAAAGGGGGGGGGGGGGTGGAGGGGGGGGTGGGGAGGGGGGGTTAGAAAAGGAGGGGGAAGGGGGGGGGGGGTTGGAAAAAGGGGGGGGGGAGGGGGGGGGGGGGGGGGGGGGGTTAGCTGCTTGCGTCACCCCCGGTTTTTTTATATTTTTTATTTTTTTTTTTTTCGTTGGGAAATTAACTCGAACTGTCTTTCCATTCCAGCTCAAACCACTCGGCATTGAAACACCGTAAAAAATTTGCTGCCAAAGCCCCTTCCCCTTCCCCCCTCTCCCCTCCTCCCCTTCCCTTCCTCCTTCCCCCTTTTTCCCCCCCCCCCCCCCCCCCCCCCCCCCCCCCCACCCCGCCCCTCCCCAAACCCCCCAAAACCCCAAAACCCCAAAACCCCCACCACTGACCCTCTCCTCCCTTCCCCAAACCTCCAACGACCGGTCGAAGCACGTCTGGGCAAAAATGGGGTTAGTCCTGGCGGAGCGTTCTGGCCGTCGGTGAAGTGTTGTTGGTCGGAGGACCTGGAGGTCCAAGGTCGTCCCTCAAGGCGCCAGCTCTTCAAAGCCCCCGTGTGTGTGTTCTTCGCGCTCCTCTCGCTAGTGCATATAGGTCGCAGCGACTAGCCTCGGCGCAACAGCGACGATGGGGGAGAGGAGTCTGCTGGGGGAAGTGGGTGGGGGGTGAGGGTAGGGGGTGGTTGTGGGGGGGGGGGGGGGGGGGGGGGGGGGGGGGGGGGGGGGGGGGGGATTAAAACCGGGGGGATGGGAAAGGGGGAAAGGGAGGGAGGGAGGAGGGGGCTAAAGGAAAGTTGGGTTTTTTATTGCCAAGGGTTCGCTAACCTTGTCGGGTCGTGGAAACGCGTGAAAACAAAGGGAGGCCGGGCCCTCCTCCTTCCCTTCGTCCCCCCCCCCCCCCCCCCCCCCCCCCACCCCCACCCCCTCCCTCCCTCCCCCCCCCCCCTTTTTTTTTTGTTTTTGTTTTTTTCTTTGGGGCTGGTTGAAATGTTTCGCTCCGGCCTTGAGATGTGCCCGTCGCGTTGGACTCAGACTGAACGTCCCTTCTCTTCTGCCCTGCCTGTGTGTGTGTGTGTGTGTGTCTGTTCTCTGTCTTCTGTCTGTCTGTCTGTTTTGAATGTTTGTGTGTGTGGTGTGTGTGTGTGTTGTGTCTCTGCTCTCTGTCTCTGTCTGTCTGTTGTGTGTCTGTCTCTCTGTCCTTTCTGTTCTGTCTGTCTGTCTCTCTGTCTGTCTTGTCTGTCTGTCTGTGTTGTGTGTGTTGTGTGTGTGTGTGTGTGTGTGTGTGTGTGTCTCTCTCTCTCACTCGTCCCCTGTCTCTCTCTCTCTCTCTCTTCTCTCCTCTCTCCCTCTCTCGCGCTCTCTCTCTCTCTCTGCCAGTCTGTCTGAGTGTCTCTGTCTGCCTTCTCTGTCCTCTCTGTCTCTGTCTGTCTCTCTCCTGTCTCTCTGTCTCTCTGTGTCTGTCTCTG
>JABMCL010001419.1:287500-290000 GCA_018857735.1 Alviniconcha marisindica | reverse complement strand
TTGTCGCGACAAGCGTACTTTTGTCGCGACAAACACGTGTTTGTCCCGACAAAGCACGTCTTTTGTCGCGACAAAAGTGAGCTTGTCGAGACAAAACATTTGTCGCGACAAACATGTGTCATATTTGTCGAGACAAAAGTTACAAGCATAGTTTTGTCGCGATAAAACTTTTGTCGCAGACAAACACGTGTTTGTTGCGACAAAAATGATACTTGTGGCAGCTCCCGCCAATCGGATGTGGAGTGGGGTGTGGGGGCTTAATTTGTGCCTCCGCAGTGTCCCATTGCTGGTTTATTTGCTGAGGGCAGTTTCAGTAAGCGATTTGGTTTCAACAGAATTGCATTCATTCATCGTAGTCATGAATTCCGGCAACAAATACGTACAGGAAGCACAAAAGCAGTATGCTTATTTGAGTGTTAAGCAATTTGATGTCGCGCGCGGCTCCACGCTCAGCGGTAAGGGCCGGTCATTTAACTTTTAACACGTCAGTTAGTGACGCTACAGAAAGAGTTCATTTTGCCATTGGTATAACTCGTCTAGTCTGGAATACGATACTGGCGGAGCGGGAACCGGCAGTGTCGACGGATCCTCACTACGTAAAAACTCAATAGAAAGAAGAAGAAGAAGAAAGAAGAAGAAGAAGAAGAAGAAGAAGAAGATGAAGAAGAAGAAGAAGAAGAATGAATGAACAAGAAGAAGAAGAAAAGAAAAAGAAAAAAAGGAAGTCAGAGAGCTGATGGAAAGTGACGTCCGATATTTGCACTAAAAGCCAGGGCAGTTGGCGCCAGTCACTCTTAATTAGGTCCGGCGAGTCTGTTCACCCGTCACTGAGACGGTAAAGAGTTCCCGGGCCTTGGGATCAATCAACCAAAACAGCTAATTTGTCCCCCACTACACCCCCACTTCAAGACGTTTCGCCTCTCGGCTGCCAAATGAGCTTCTAGAAGTCAGCAGCTTCGACCACAACCAAAAAGGAATCACGAGAGAGAGAGAGAGAGAGGAGAGAGAGAGAGAGAGAGAGAGAGAGAGAGAGAGAGAGAGAGAGATAAAAAGTTCACGTGTCCGGGAGATTTCTGATCTTTGCACGTGCAATCTACCCGCGCAAATCCCCACGCCGCCACGTGTCATTTCCGGTAGTCGGGGCGAGCCTGGGTCAGCGGTGGCCGGCTGTCTGACTGTCTGCAGCCTTCATTAATCTGCAGTCATTAGCGGAAGCCCTCTCTAAACACGTCCCTGCGAATGCCTGCCGGTGTGTGCCTGTGTGTGTGTTTTACGAACCCCAGCGCGCGTAAGTCCAGATGCCTATCCAAGGTAATTTAAACTGCACTGGTGTCTTTTCTCTTTCCAGCCTTAACTATGGGTAAATTGCCAGTGTGTGTACGGGAATGAATGTCGATAGTTTCTCGGGTGAGAAAGACCAAGAAGAATACCGGACCCGGTTACGCCTTGTCCTGGCCACGCACTTTCTAGATACGCAGGCTGTTGGGAAGAAGGAACCTCGAATGAATTCTTTTTGTTTCCCTTTTAAATTGACGAGGGTAATGGACTGATAAGTACAATACCTCTCTTTTTTCTCTCTCTCTTTTTTTTTTGTTTTTGCATCCAGCCCTCCGGCAAACAATCCAAAACAAAAAAAGTCAAAATCAAAACATCATATTAACTATTGAGAGAGAGAGACAGAGACAGAGACAAATAGAGGAGGGAGATAGCGAGAGAGAGAGAGAGAGAGAGAGAGAGAGAGAGAGAGAGAGAGAGAAGGACAGAGACAGACAGACGGACAGAGATAGATTGACTGATTGACTGAACTTTATTTCTCAACGGCGAAGATATTAGCACAAAGGCCGACTCACATATCTGCCGTTGCTACAGTAATACTAATAACCAAGACATTCACAGTTAAATATTATTATACAAGGCTATAGACAAATACAGCATCAGTAAAAATAAGAGAGAGAGAGAGAGGTGAAAGTGTGACAGACAGACAGACAGACAGACAGAGACAGAGATCTTCGAGGTGTCCCAGCCTATATTTGATAACGTCAGCCTAGAAATCTGCAGTGATTCTGGATAATCGGACAACACCGTAGTGGACACGCTGGTTTGGAACTAAACAGGACACAAATGCCGTCCCCACAAGGTTACAAAAAACTGAGTGGAATGTGCGTGTCTCTGACACGTTCAACTCACGAAGCAAAAGTGCACGTTCGCGCGCACATACATCACACACACGTACACATAAAACACGCGCGCGCGCGCACACATACGCACACACACGCATTCATGCACACGCACACATAAAACACACACACACGCACACGCACACATAAAAACACACACACACACACACACACACACACACACACACACACACACACACACACACAACACACACACACAGGCCACACACAACACACACACACACACACACACACACACACAACACACACACCACACAACACACACACAACACACACACACACACGCAAACAAAACACACAGA
>JABMCL010001419.1:275000-277500 GCA_018857735.1 Alviniconcha marisindica | reverse complement strand
CTCGTGACGTCTTTCAAGGGCACGCAAATACGCAGTACGCACAGGTTGGATCCGGCGTTCGCGAGACTCCGTTCAGCACTATCTCAGGTTTTCGGCTTCAATCGATCCGGGCCTCGCTGTTAAATCAACGCTTCAAAACGATGGGGCTATATTTGGGTACCGAAGGCGGAGCGCCAGATGGGATATATCGATCATGAGAATGCTCCTTCCCTGCTTGCGGTATTCGAGGCGGTGTTTATTTCATTTGCAGTCGCGAAGGCTTATTTTCTCATTGGCGCGCCGTTGCGTCGGCGTGAAAAGGATAAAGTAAATTTAAGGTGCCCCCCTGCGCATGCGCGGGGGGGGGGGGGGGGGGGGGGGGACTTGGTTTGTAAATACAGTGAATAAAATTAGGTATTTTAAATGCGCGTTCATTTAACGGGGGGTAGTTGGTATGCACCTTTTAACCCTTTGTCACATTTTAAACGTCGGTCCTAGTAGGTAAAAAGGGGCACAGCGGGGGTGGAATTTTGGGGTTGTGTGTGTGTGTGGTGTGTGGTGTGGTGTGGTTCGTGGGGGGGGTGGTGGTGGGGTGGTTGTGTGTGTGGTGGTGGTGGTGGTGGTGGTGGTGGTTGTGTGTGGGTGTGGGGTGTGTTGTGTGTGTGTGTGTTGGTGTGTGTGTGTGTTTGGTGCGTGGTGGTGTTGTGGTGTTGGGTGTGTGGTGTGGTGTGTGTGGGGGTTCCCCTTCTTCTTTTCTCCCCTCTTTTTCCCCTTTTTCTTCCTTTTTCTCTTCTCTTTTTTCGTCCCTGTCCTCCCCGCTGCTGTCCTGTCGGCTGTCTTCTCTCTGGTTTGGGTTCCCCCCGCCCCCCACTGCCGGCGGCCCCCCCCTTTCCCAACACCCACAAAAACACACACACACCACACACACACACCACACACACACACACACACACCACCACACACACACACACACGCAAGCAAGCAAGCAAGCCCAAAACAAGAAACAAAAAAAACCCACGCATACACACACACACCAAAACACACACACACACACACACCAAAACACACACACACACACACACACCCACACCCTCCCACCTCTCTCTCTCTCCCTCTCTCTTCTCTCTCCTCCTCTCCTCTCTCTCCCTCTTCCTTCCTTTTTCTCCCCTCTTCTTCTCTCTCTCGCCCCCTCTCTTTCTATTTCCCAAATTCAACAACACACACACACACACACACCACCAACACACACACCCCACACACCACACACACACAACACACACAACAAAACACACACACCCGCGCGCGCCCACACACCAAAAAAGCAAACAAACGCCCCCCCCTCTCTCTCTCTCTCTCCTCTCTCTCTCTCTCTCTCTCTCCTCTCTCCTCTCTCTCTCTCTCTCTCTTCATCCACCTACCCACACACGACAGTTGATTTTGGGTTTAGTTTAAATGTATTGAAAACTACACGACTGACACCCCAAAGTTCAATGCCTTGTTATGTGTGTGTGTGTGTGTTTTGGCGTGCGTACGTGCGTTCCGTGGGTGCGTTTTTGTGGTGCGCGTGTTTTGTGTTAAAAATGAACGGGGGGGGGGGGGGGGGTTTGGGGGGGGGGGGGGGGGGGGGGGGGGAAGGCATTTACGCAAAAAAGGGCCCCCCCCCCCACCCCGGAAACGGATGTTACCAATGCCCCCGAAACCGCCGACCCCCCCCTTTCCCCCCCCCCCCCCCCCCCCCCCCCCCCCCCACCCCCCCCGCCCCCCCCCCCCCCCCCCCCATGCCCCCCCACCCCCCCCCCCCCCCCCCCCCCCCCCCCCTCTGCCCCTTCCCCCAGTACAGCCGCCCAGCCCCCGAAGCCCTTTTACCCCGGCCCCCTGAGCCCCTTCCAAAAGGCAAACACAGTCGGGGGAGGGAAAATTTGTAAGGGACAACACCCGGCTCCTTCCTCTTCTTTTCCCCCCCCCCCCCCCCCCCACCCCCCCCCCCAAAACCCCCCGCCCCACCCCGCACCCCCTTCCCCCCCCTCC
This sequence comes from Alviniconcha marisindica, assembly GCA_018857735.1. Lineage (NCBI taxonomy): Eukaryota > Metazoa > Mollusca > Gastropoda > Provannidae > Alviniconcha > Alviniconcha marisindica. The sequence goes on along the minus strand of JABMCL010001419.1, from coordinate 275,493 downwards.
GTTTCTTTTTATCCCAGTCGCCAGGCTGCATCTCGAATCACGCAAAAAAAAACAGAAAACAACACGAAAATACTTGGGTGGGCCCCCAAATTAGCCGACAGCGTTTTAAAGTGTTGTTGTTGGGGGTGAGGGGGGTGGGGGGGGGGGGGGGGGGGGGGGGGGGGGGGGGGGAAAAGAGGGGGGGGGGGGGGGGGGGGGAAAAGGGAAAAGGGGGGAAGAAGGGGGGGGAAGGGGGGGGGAGGGGGGGAGGGGGAAGGGGGGGGGGGGGGGGGGGGGGGGGTAACGCGGGGAGTACCCAATGTTCCCACTGTGACGTGGAAAAAAAAATGCACCCGACAGTTTGTGCAATTTTTTTTGTACATCTGAGTGTGGAGTGTTGCCTTTTTTTACTCGTTGCGGTGCGGTGTGTTCGATACTGTTATTGTGAAGGGGGGAGGGGGGTGGGTGGGGGTCAGCGGGGCTCGTGAGGGAAAGGTCCGGGGTTCGAGTCCCG
>JABMCL010001419.1:260000-262500 GCA_018857735.1 Alviniconcha marisindica | reverse complement strand
CTGCTGCTGCTACTACTAATACAGCTGCTACTGCTGCTGCTGCTGCTGCTGCTACTACTGCTGCTACTGCTGCTACTGCTGCTGCTACTACTGCTGCTACTGCTGCTGCTGCTGCTGCTACTACTACTACTACTACTGCTGCTGCTGCTGCTACTACTACTACTATTACTACTACTACTGCTGCTGCTGCTGCTGCTACTACTACTACTATTACTACTACTACTGCTGCTGCTACTACTACTACTACCGCTGCTGCTACTGCTACTACTACTACTGCTGCTACTGCTGCTGCTACTACTACTACTACTACTACTACTGCTGCTACTACTACTACTACTGCTGCTGCTACTACCACTACTACTACTACTACCGCTGCTGCTACTGCTACTACTACTACTGCTGCTACTGCTGCTGCTGCTGCTACTACTACTACTACTACTGCTGCTGCTGCTAATACTACTACTGCTGCTGCTGCTACTACTACTACTGCTGCTGCTGCTGCTGCTGCTACTACTGCTACTACTAAAAGTATCAGCACAAGATCATGTCAAACGAGACTATACACGCACACACAGGCACCCCCACACTCGAGTATACTGCCCATACACAGTGTAATCTGCAGCCAGCTTAAACAGACAACACTGAAACAGAGACTATAGCCTGAGGAAGACAGCAGAGTGCATGAGATGAAAGCAATGCAGTCTACTGCCGCTTTGGAAAAACAAAGCAGGGTCTTGCGGTTAAAAACGGAAAAAGGGAGCCCATTCACCAAAGACGACAGGCCCAGTATAAGATGAGCTTTCACGTCAGTCAGTTGATTTCCCAGCGGCGGAGCTACGGACGTTGTCTTTGTGACGTGACTCTGTTCCGCGTAGCAGTTGGGACAGCAACTGCGTGGTACGGTGCATGGTCGCTGCGCAATGCCGGACGGACACTGCCTTAATTTTTCATCCTGTTGTCCTGGCGGCGGTCCACGGCATCCTTGGTCTGCCGGGTTGGCGCCTGTCTCGAGTCTTCACTCTTCTGTCCCCCCCTTTTTCCCCACTCGCCCCCGTCCCTAATAGGCCACCTCGCCTCCGTGGACGCTGAGCAACATTATTCCCAGTCAGTTCATGCGATTGAGGGCATGGATTCAGCTACGTTTCAACGAGCGTCTATGGCTGACCATCGGGGAAAAAGATCGAAGGACGTCTAATCTGTCTACAAAATGGAGACCACAGCAGGCGGAACGGCAGCAATCAGATTTTATTCTACAGCAGCAGACAACTTTCTCAGCACACCCAAAATCCTCACTCGCACGCATAGATAAGAGAACGGCGCGGGCCGCAAGGAACACACGCTACGCTACAATCAAATCGGCCCTCTGGACCACAAAATGGCTGACAATGGTGTTTCCTTGGCCCGCACAAATACAGTTTCCTCAACAATATCTAAACTAATTAAAACATGAAAAACATCAAATGAAAGCTACAATTACAACCTTTTAAAACCGTATAAGCAAAATGTACACACATGACTTATTTTGTTTACAACAAGAGTGGGAAGCGTGGCTTGCGACTGTCTGTAAACAGATTCAGACAACTAAATCACAAGTAACGCAATGTACAAAATATTAATGTTACTAAAACTTAAAAATGCTTCGTTCTGCCAGGTGCACCTACAACAGTCTGAAACAGAATGACAGCTAGCATGTGAGCCGGTTTGGCCCAGCGGTAAGGCGTTAGGCTGGTAAGCCGCAGAAGGACCTCGGTTCGAATCCGCTTCGGCTCTCCTTTCTCTTCAAAAGTTGTGATCTGTGGACACTATCTGGTGACTTTGTCCCTCACAATTATGAAACACTAAAATGGCTCTCATCGCTGCCCATCTTAATGCAGAAGTCATTCTGGTGGTGACAGCCGCGTAGCGATAGATATACTCTCCCTCTCAAACCACCGCCGCCATACCCCCCCCCATCTCCCCGTCCCTAATAAGCCTCATGGTTTCTGTAGACGTTAAGCACCATGTTTACTTACTTACTGATTGCTAGCGTTCTAAAACAAGATCCAAATACAAAAAGGTTCAAACAAAGATGCCAACAATCTTCCAAACATCGAACGAGCAGTAAAAACTCAACCAAAAACAAGATAAGTCTTTTTCTTTCATTTTCCATCGTGTTTTTGACCGTTTATCTGTTGTTTAAGTGTCGGTTTGTGGCTTGATAAAGGGAATTTCCCGGAAAATCTGCATACTGTGCGTCCGCGTTAAAATAAATAAGCGTTCGTTTGGAACCTTTCTGTGTTTGGATCAGATGCACCTACGTTTGTTTTTTTTTAAGCGGGGTAGCAAGCATCACTCTGTGTGGAACCTCAGAGTTCAGGAGCTGTGTGAAAGTGGAGGTGGCCGTCGGGGGGGGGAACAAAGATTTTTCACCTTCCAAAGACGAACATCTTTGGTATTTATAAGTAAGTGTGTGAGTGAGTGCGTGTCCGTGTGAGCGTGCGTGCGTGCGTGCGTGCGTGTG
>JABMCL010001419.1:247500-250000 GCA_018857735.1 Alviniconcha marisindica | reverse complement strand
TTTCGCCGCCATTAGTTCGGATTTGTTTTTTAGCTCTGTGTGTGTGTGTGTGTGTGTGTATGTATGTATGTGTGTGTGTGTGTGCATGTGCGTGTGTGTGTGCGTGTGTGTGGGGTGTGTGTGTGTGTGTGGTGTTGGTGTGTGTGTGTGTGGGGTGCGTGTGTGTGTGTGTGTGTGTTGTGTGTGGTTGTATGTTGTGTGTGTGATGTGTGTGTGTGTGTGGTGTGTGTGTGTGTGTGTTGTGTGGCGCGGTGCGTGCGTGCGTGCGTGCGTGCTGTGTGTATTGTGTGTGTGTGTGTGTGTGTGTGTGTGTGTGTGTGTGTGTGTGTGTGTGTGTGTGTGTGTGTGTGTGTCCGCGCCCGGCGCGCGCGCGGGATTTTGTTCTAGGTTATCATATCACCCTCAAACGCACAGTGCAACGGTTAGCCATGGGGCTTGAATGGGTTCGAGCAGACGCCAAAGGGACATCATCCACGGAACACAAAACTATACACTGACGCTGTGACGAGAGGGTGGGAACCTGCTTCACTGAAAGGCTTCAAAGACACCAAGGTATCAAAGATAAAGGACCATCATTACTACCTAAAATGTCCACAACTGATTGAAACTTTATCTTCGCCCAATCCCACAGCTGAAACTGGAAAATTTGGCCAATGTCCAGAAGTGAAACTGGGAAGCTTGCTCAATGGCCATAAGTGAAAACAAAACCTTGCTCAATGCCTCCTAGCGAAATTCCAAAGTTTGCCCAAAGACCACAACTAGAACAATTTAAGAAAAAATACTGCTCGATGCCTGCACGCAAAAGTGGAAAGTGTGCCCAATGACCACAAGTGAATTTTTGTGTGTGCCCAAAGCCTACAAGCGAAATTGGAACGCTTGCCCAAAGGCCACAAATGGAAAAACAAGCTTGCTTGGAAAAGGGGGCAAGTAAAAAGGGGGCCCAGAAAGGCAACGGGAAAGTTTCCCGGAAAAAAAATTGGAAAATTGGAAATTGGAAAATTTGCAAGTGAAAAAAGAAAAGAAAAAAGAAGAAGAAGATCGCTAAGTGCCTACAATGCTAACTGGAAAGCTTGCCCAATGGCTACGAGTTAAAACAACTTGCTTAATGCTTGCAAGCGAAATTGGAAAACGTGCCTACTGTCCATAAGGGAAAGGAAAAAAAAAATTGCTCAACAAACGAAAGAAAAAACTTGACTAATGTCCACAAGGGGAAAGATTTTTTATTTTATTTTTAAAGATTGCTCAGTGCCTACAATGGAAACTGGAAAACTTTGCTAAATTGCCACAAGTGGAAAAGGGAACTTCACAAGTGCCTATCGACCACACCGACAACTCTGTCGCCATTTTGGTGACGCGTTTGTTTCCCAGGCCTTTTCTTCCGAAACTACCGTTCTAGAAATATAGAATTATGGACATCTTGAAAGATGGCCCCCCCCCCCCAAACCCCTCCTCCCCCTGCCCCCGTCCCCGCCCCCGCCCCCGCCCCCCCCCCCCCCCCACCGCCACCCTCCCCCCACCCCCAACGGAAACAGTCATAGCACTCGTCAAAAAACAAGAGGCCTTTTCAATAGGGGTTCCATTTTTCCAACACCCAAAATAATGACGAGAGAAATAGCTACTCAGTTTATTTCTGGCCTGTCTGGCCGGCTGTTTGGGGGCTGCTTCTTTTGTCAAGTGCCTTTTAATCTTCCTCCTTCTTCGTTGATGTTGATCACAAAAGTTCAGAGCCAGCCAAACGGCTGTTCAGTTTATCGGTTTATTTCTGAAGCTTCCGGCTGTTGTTGTTACTTACTGCCTTTGTCCAGTGCTTTTTTTTTCTTTTCTTTTTTCTTATAATTTATATTCTGCTGCTGTTCGTTGTTTTCAGAGCTCAGGAGTGCTTTTTTTTTCTTTTTTTCTTTTTTCTTTTCTTTTTTTCCTTTTTCTTTTTTTCTTTTTTCTTTTCTTATAATTTATATTCTGCTGCTGTTCGTTGTTTTCAGAGCTCAGGAGTGCTTTTTTCTTTTTCTTTTTTTCTTTTTTCCTTTTTTTCTTCTTTTTTTTTTCTTTTTCTTTTTTTCTTTTTTCTTTTTTTCTTTTTTCTTTTTTTTATAAATTTATATTCTGCTGCTGTTCGTTGTTTTCAGAGCTCAGGATTTGCTTTTTTTTTTTTTCTTCTTTTTCTTTTTTTTTTTTTTTTTTCTTTTTTTCTTTTTTTTCTTTTTTTTTTTTCTTTTTTTTTCTTTTTTCTTTTTTCTTTTTCTTCTTTTTCTTTTCTTATAATTTATATTCTGCTGCTGTTCGTTGTTTTCAGAGCTCAGGAGTGAAGGTCGAGGTGGCTGTCTTGGGATCCTGGTCCCTAATACTGTAATAGTCCTTGTGGTCTCTGTGGACGTAAAGCGACACTGAACTACAATACGGTACGAGGTCAGAGCACGGGAGCTGTGTGAAAGTCGAGGCGGCCGTCTTGGGCTCCCCGTCCCAAACGGTCCTTAATAAATATGGTCTCTGTGGACGTAAA
>JABMCL010001419.1:212500-225000 GCA_018857735.1 Alviniconcha marisindica | reverse complement strand
GAAAACTGACTACATTAAGTAAATACAAAGACGAAAACTGACTACATTAAGTAAATACAAAGACGTAAACTGACTATATTAATTAATGCAGAGGAAAACTGAATATACTGAGTAAATACAAAGGGAAAAACTGACTATATCAAGTAAATACAAAGACGAAAACTGACTATATTAAGTAAATACAAAGACGAATATTAATTAATACAAAGAGGAAAAGTTAATATATTGAGTAAACACAAAGAGGAAAACTGACTATATTAAGTAAATACAAAGACGGAAACTTACTATATTAAGTAAATACGAAGACGAAAACTGGCTGTGTGCACGGACAAGCGTGGCCATTTTCTGAAAGAAATATTTCAGATGTTTAAGTGTCTTCAAAACAGGGTTCTGCCCCCTTTCTTTTTTCTGGATTTTTCCGCCCAGTCCTCTTGCTCTTTCTTTCATTGTAATTTTCTTTCTTCTTCTTCTTCTTCTTCTTCTGCTGACGGTCCATTCTCTCGACTTCTTCCCAGAAAATTGTGCACCATTTTTCGTTAAGAGGTAGACTTTTATTTGTAGTCAGACCAGTCAGTATACACAGCCAGACCTGATTGCCAGTGTAGCCAGTCAGTGTACACAGCCAGACCTGATTGCCAGTGTAGCCAGTCAGTGTACACAGCCAGACCTGATTGCCAGTGTAGCCAGTCAGTGTACACAGCCAGACCTGATTGCCAGTGTAGCCAGTCAGTGTACACAGCCAGACCTGATTGCCAGTGTAGCCAGTCAGTGTACACAGCCAGACTTGATTGCCAGTGTAGCCAGTCAGTGTACACAGCCAGACCTGATTGCCAGTGTAGCCAGTCAGTGTACACAGCCAGACCTGATTGCCAGTGTAGCCAGTCAGTGTACACAGCCAGACTTGATTGCCAGTGTAGCCAGTCAGTGTACACAGCCAGACCTGTCCTGGCTTGCCAGTGTAGCCAGTCAGTGTACACAGCCAGACCTGACTTGCCAGTGTAGCCAGTCAGTGTACACAGCCAGACCTGATTGCCAGTGTAGCCAGTCAGTGTACACAGCCAGACCTGATTGCCAGTGTAGCCAGTCAGTGTACACAGCCAGACCTGATTGCCAGTGTAGCCAGTCAGTGTACACAGCCAGACCTGATTGCCAGTGTAGCCAGTCAGTGTACACAGCCAGACCTGATTGCCAGTGTAGCCAGTCAGTGTACACAGACCTGTTCTGACTTGCCAGTGTAGCCAGTCAGTGTACACAGCCAGACCTGATTGCCAGTGTAGCCAGTCAGTGTACACAGCCAGACCTGATTGCCAGTGCAGCCAGTCAGTGTACACAGCCAGACCTGATTGCCAGTGTAGCCAGTCAGTGTACACAGCCAGAACTGATTGCCAGTGTAGCCAGTCAGTGTACACAGCCAGACCTGACTTGCCAGTGTAGCCAGTCAGTGTACACAGCCAGACCTGATTGCCAGTGTAGCCAGACCTGTACCCAGATCTGATTTGCCAATGTAGCCACCAGACCTGTCTTGCCACTGCAGCCTTGCAATCAGACCAGGCAGAGTGCATAGCCAGACCTTTAGCCAGACCTGATTGCCAGTGAAGTCAGACCTGATTTAATTACCAGTGTAACCATGCGGCCAGACCCGACAGTGTAGCCAGACCTGTCTTGCCACTGTAGCCATGCAATCAGACCAGACAGAGTACACAGCCAGACATGTAGCCAGACCTGATTGCCAGTGTAGCCAGACCTGTATCCAGACCTGATTGCCGGTGTAGTCAGACGTGTCTTGCCACTGTAGCCATGTAATCAGACCAGGCAAAGTACATAGCCAGACCTGATTGCCAATGTAGCCAGACCTGTCTTTCCGCTGTAGCCATGTAATCAGACTAGGCAAAGTACATAGCCAGACCTTTAGCCAGACCTGATTGCCAGTGTAGCCAGACCTGACTTAATTGCCACTGTAGCCATGTAATCAGACGAAACAGAGTCCACAGCCAGACTTGTAGCCAGACCTGACTTGCCAGAGTAGCCAGACCTGGCTTAATTGCCACTGTTAGCCATGCAGCCAGACCCGACAGTGTATGTAGCCAGACCTGATTGCCAGTGTAGCCAGACCTGGCTTAATTGCCACTGTTAGCCATGCAGCCAGACCCGACAGTGTATGTAGCCAGACCTGATTGCCAGTGTAGCCAGACCTGGCTTAATTGCCACTGTTAGCCATGCAGCCAGACCCGACAGTGTAGCCAGACCTGATTGCCAGTGTAGCCAGACCTGGCTTAATTGCCACTGTAGCCATGCAGCCAGACCCGACAGTGTAGCGCTATAGCCAGACCTAGCTGGCAGGGTATAATTATAGCCAGACCGGGTCGCGGACCAGGCCAGGTAAAGGGCGAGCACCAGGCACGGACAGGCAGCTAGCTGTGCGGCAGGGAGCAGGTCGCGGCGACAGGTGTCGTCTGAACTCGACTGACCTGAATACGACGTGTGCAGCAGCTGGCACACTGCGTCGTCTTGGCTATGCACTTCTTCCCTCCTCCCCCCCCCCCCCTTTTCCCCCCCCCTTCCCCTCCTTCCTCCTCCTCCTCCTCGCCAATCCTCCTCCCCATGTGCTCTAGCTTCTAACCCCTTCTTCTTGCGACTGTGGGGTAGCGGGCTTGGGCGGTTTGCATTGAGCATTGCACTCCCCAGCCCACCACCCCCCCCACCGCCACCACCACCACAACCACCACCACTACCACCACCCCCACCATCACCACCACCACCACCACCACCACCACCACACCACCACCACAACCACCACAACCCCCCACCATCACCACCACCACCACCACATCACCTCCACCACCACCACCACCACAACCACCACCACCACCACAACCACCACTACCATCACCACCACCACCATCACCACCACCACCACCATCACCACCACCACCACCTCCACCACCACCACCACCACCACCACCACCACCACCTCACAACCACCACTCCCACTCCGCCCACCTACGTACGCACACGTCCCTGTCGCCAGCCACCGCCGTCATAGTTGTGGTGGTGGTTGTTGTATAATTATTGCACGTACTACTGCTCACACGCACACGGCGTGGACGTTCCTGTGCGTCTGTGTCCGCCAGCTGTTTAGGCTCCTGTAACCTGGTCCATCAGTGTTGATGTGACTGACCTGTGTGGGTGTAACCTGGTCCATCAGTGTTGACGTGACTGACCTGTGTGGGTGTACGTGGTCCATCAGTGTTGATGTGACTGACCTGTGTGGGTGTAACCTGGTCCATCAGTGTTGATGTGACTGACCTGTGTGGGTGTAACGTGGTCCATCAGTGTTGACGTGACTGACCTGTGTGGGTGTAACGTGGTCCATCAGTGTTGACGTGACTGACCTGTGTGTACGTGGTCCATTAGTGTTGATGTGACTGACCTGTGTGGGTGTAACGTGGTCCATCAGTGTTGACGTGACTGACCTGTGTGGGTGTAACGTGGTCCATCAGTGTTGACGTGACTGACCTGTGTGGGTGTAACCTGGTCCATCAGTGTTGACGTGACTGACCTGTGTGGGTGTACGTGGTCCATCAGTGTTGACGTGACTGACCTGTGTGGGTGTAACCTGGTCCATCAGTGTTGACGTGACTGACCTGTGTGGGTGTACGTGGTCCATCAGTGTTGACGTGACTGACCTGTGTGGGTGAAACGTGGTCCATCAGTGTTGACGTGACTGACCTGTGTGGGTGTACGTGGTCCATCAGTGTTGATGTGACTGACCTGTGTGGGTGTAACCTGGTCCATCAGTGTTGACGTGACTGACCTGTGTGGGTGAAACGTGGTCCATCAGTGTTGATGTGACTGACCTGTGTGGGTGTACGGTTGGATGTGACTGACCTGTGTGGGTGTAACGTGGTCCATCAGTGTTGATGTGACTGACCTGTGTGGGTGTAACGTGGTCCATCAGTGTTGATGTGACTGACCTGTGTGGGTGTACGTGGTCCATCAGTGTTGACGTGACTGACCTGTGTGGGTGTACGTGGTCCATCAGTGTCGATGTGACTGACCTGTGTGGGTGTACGTGGCTGACCTGTGTGTACGTGGTCCATCAGTGTTGATGTGACTGACCTGTGTGGGTGTACGTGGTCCATCAGTGTTGACGTGACTGACCTGTGTGGGTGAAACGTGGTCCATCAGTGTTGACGTGACTGACCTGTGTGGGTGTAACGTGGTCCATCAGTGTTGACGTGACTGACCTGTGTGGGTGTACGTGGTCCATCAGTGTTGACGTGACTGACCTGTGTGGGTGAAACGTGGTCCATCAGTGTTGACGTGACTGACCTGTGTGGGTGTACGTGGTCCATCAGTGTTGACGTGACTGACCTGTGTGGGTGTACGTGGTCCATCAGTGTTGACGTGACTGACCTGTGTGGGTGTACGTGGTCCATCAGTGTTGACGTGACTGACCTGTGTGGGTGTACGTGGTCCATCAGTGTTGACGTGACTGACCTGTGTGGGTGAAACGTGGTCCATCAGTGTTGATGTGACTGACCTGTGTGGGTGTACGTGGTCCATCAGTGTTGACGTGACTGACCTGTGTGGGTGTACGTGGTCCATCAGTGTTGAGTGACTGACCTGTGTGGGTGTAACGTGGTCCATCAGTGTTGATGTGACTGACCTGTGTGGGTGTACGTGGTCCATCAGTGTTGATGTGACTGACCTGTGTGGGTGTAACGTGGTCCATCAGTGTTGACGTGACTGACCTGTGGGGGTTTACGTGGTCCTTTCAGTGTTGATGTGACTGACCTGTGTGGGTGAAACGTGGCCCAATCAGTGTTGATGTGACTGACCTGTGTGGGTGTAACGTGGTCCATCAGTGTTGATGTGACTGACCTGTGTGGGTGTAACGTGGTCCATCAGTGTTGATGTGACTGACCTGTGTGGGTGTACGTGATGTGACTGACCTGTGTGGGTGTACGTGATGTGACTGACCTGTGTGGGTGTAACGTGGTCCATCAGTGTTGAGGGTGACTGACCTGTGGGGGGTGTACGTGATGTGACTGACCTGTGTGGGTGTACGTGGTGCATCAGTGTTGATGTGACTGACCTGTGTGGGTGTACGTGATGTGACTGACCTGTGTGGGTGTACGTGGTGCATCAGTGTTGATGTGACTGACCTGTGTGGGTGTACGTGATGTGACTGACCTGTGTGGGTGTACGTGGTGCATTAGTGTTGATGTGACTGACCTGTGTGGGTGTACGTGGCTGACCTGTGTGTACGTGGTGCATCAGTGTTGATGTGACTGACCTGTGTGGGTGTACGTGGTCCATTAGTGTTGATGTGACTGACCTGTGTGGGTGTACGTGGTCCATTAGTGTTGATGTGACTGACCTGTATGGGTGTACGTGGCTGACCTGTGTGTACGTGGTCCATTAGTGTTGATGTGACTGCCTGTTGGGTGTACGTGGCCATTAGTGTTATTGAAGACCTTTTTCGTTCCACGTTTGATGTACACCTTTGGGTTCTGGCCATTGTTTATTAAAACCGGTTTAGTGGTTTCCCAAAAATGTCAAAATTGTGTTTTTTGTGTGTGTGTGTGTGTGTGTGTGTGTGTGTGTGTGTGTGTGTGTGTGTGTGTGTGTGTGTGTGTGTCTCTCTCTCTCTCTCTCTCTCTCTTCTCTTTTTCTTTTCTCTTTCTTTTTCTTCTTCTTTTCTTCTTCTTCTGTCTGTCTTTGGGGTTTTTCTTTTTCTTGTTCTTTTTCTGTTTTTTCCCTGTCTCTTCTCTCTCTCTCTCTCTCTCTCTCTCTCTCTCTCTCTCTCTCTCTCTCTCTCTTCCCCCCTCTCCTCCTCCGCCCGGGGTGATTTTGGGGAATTTAAAAAACCAGAGCCTGTCTGTCTTTTGTCTGTCTGTCTTGTCTTTTTTTTTTTCTTTTTTTTTTTTCTTCGCTGCTTTAAAGGTACACGAAAAAAAAAAAATGAAGAACTTTGTGACAAGTCACTCAGAGTGTTGACTTAACCCTCTTATGAAACTGGTGGACGTTGCGTTCTAGTTTTGGGTGTTTTCTTTTCTTGTTCGCTTTTGTTATTTTTTTTGTTTTTTTGTTTTTTGTGGGCGTGAAACCAGCGCACCGATGAGGCGGCCGTTGTAGGATCAGCCGTTGCATGAATACGTTGATCACATACACGTGTGAGGCGCGACTTGCATTCAGACCACAGGTGTGTCCGGTTCGATTCTATCGCTTCGTTTATTGCTTGTCGACACCTTTATGCACTTGATCTGTGCCGAATCTCTCTCTCTCTCTCTCTCTCTCTCTCTCTCTCTCTCTCTCTCTCTCTCTCTCCTCTCTCTCTCCCCTCTCTCTCCCCTCCTCTCTCGTCTCCACATTCACTCTACATATACACACGCACGCACGCACACGCACACAACACGCACGCACGCACGCCGCACCACGCACCACACACGCACGCACAGCACCACCACACACACACACACACACACACACGCAGGCACGCACCCCCTCTCTTCTCTCTCTCTCTTCTCTGTCTCTTCTCGTCTCTCTGTCTCTCTGCTCTCTGCTCTCTGGCCTCTGGCTCTCTCTCTGTGTCTCCTCTGTCTCTCTGCCTCTGTCTCGTCTGCCTCTCTCTGTCTCTGTGTCTCTCTGTCTCTCTCTCTCTCTGTCTCTCTTTTGTCTCTTTTCTGTCTCTCTGTCTCTGTCTCTCTGTGTCTCTCTGTGTGTGTCTCTCTGTGTCTGTATGCTGTGTCTGTCTGTCTGTCTGTCTCCCCTGTCTTCTGCCCTGTCTGTCTCTCTCTCTCTCTCTCTCTCTCTCTCTCTCTCTCTCTCTCTCCTCTCTCTCTCTCTCTCTCTCTCTCTCTCCCCTCTCTTTCCGTCCCTCGCTCCAACCCCTTCTCTCCCTTCTTCTCTCCAAACACACGCTTCACACTCATACATTACACACGCACGCACGCACGCGCGCGCGCCCACACACACACACACACACACACACACACACACACACACACACACACACACACAACACCACACACACACACACACCACCACACACACACACACACCACACACACACACACACACACACACACCACAACACACACACACACACACACACACACACACACACACACACACACACACACACACGCACCCCACACGCACGCACGCACCACAACCACCACGCACGCACCCACCCCTCCACCCCCCACCCCACCCACACACCCCACTCACACACGTGTACCAACTCATTTTGTTCATAATAACCAAAGCGGGAGTGCATCGCGCAGAAGACTCGATATCCTAAAATCGGAGAGCAGTTGGCACTATCACAACAAGCGACACAAAAAACGAAGAGAAAGGACACAGCCATATAACATCTAACAAAAAAGCCGTGGCGCCTGTACACCGATGGTTATCATAAGGACCAAATTACCTTATTGTTAAGCCAACATTATTGGATAACGGTACCCTATCTAATTGTACAGCACAGGCTGGAGTCCGTGGAATGATATATCCAATAAAGGTAGCTGTGGTCGTCGATATTGTTGCTGGTGGCGGTGGCGTGCTGGTGGTGGTGGGGTGGACACTGTGCTAATGGTGGTTGTGGTGGTGGTTGTGGTGGTGGTAGTGGTGGTAGTGGTGGTGGTGGTTGTAGTGGTGGTGGTGTGGACACTGTGCTAATGGTGGTTGTGGTGGTAGCGGTGGTGGTGGTTGTAGTGGTGGTGTTGTGGACACTGTGCTAATGGTGGTGGTGGTGGTGGTTGTGGTGGTGGTAGTGGTGGTGGTTGTAGTGGTGGTGGTGTGGACACTGTGCTAATGGTGGTTGTGGTGGTAGGGGTGGTGGTGGTTGTAGTGGTGGTGGTGTGGACACTGTGTAATGGTGGTGTGGTGGTAGTGGGTGGTGGTTGTAGTGGTGGTTGTAGTGGTGGGGTGTGGACACTGTGCTATGGTGGTTGTGGTGGTAGTGGTGGTGGTGGTTGTAGTGGTGGTTGTAGTGGTGGTGGTGTGGACACTGTGCTAATGGTGGTTGTGGTGGTGGTGGTTGTAGTGGTGGTGGTGTGGACATTGTGCTAATGGTGGTTGTGGTGGTGGTTGTGGTGGTGGTAGTGGTGGTGGTGGTGTGGACACTGTGCTAATGGTGGTTGTGGTGGTAGTGGTGGTGGTGGTTGTAGTGGTGGTGGTGTGGACACTGTGCTAATGGTGGTTGTGGTGGTAGTGGTGGTGGTGGTTGTGGGTGGTGGTGGTGGTTGTAGTGGTGGTGGTGTTGACACTGTGCTAATGGTGGTTGTGGTGGTAGTGGTGGTGGTGGTTGTAGTGGTGGTGGTGTTGACACTGTGCTAATGGTGGTTGTGGTGGTAGTGGTGGTGGTGGTTGTAGTGGTAGTGGTGGTGGTGGTTGTAGTGGTGGTGGTGTGGACACTGTGCTAATGGTGGTTGTGCGGTAGTGGTGGTTGTGGTTGTGATGGTGGTGGTGGTGGTGTAGACATTGTGATAATGGTGGTTGTGGTGGTGGTGGTTGCAGTGGTGGTGGTGGTGGTGGTGTGGACACTGTGCTAATGGTGGTTGTGGTGGTAGTGGTGGTGGTGGTGGTGGTTGTGGTGTAGACATTGTGCTAATGGTGGTTGTGGTGCTAGTGGTGGTGGTGGTGGTGGTGGTGTGGACACTGTGATAATGGTGGTGGTGGTGGTGGTGGTGGTGGTGGTGGTGTGGACATTGTGATAATGGTGGTTGTGGTGGTAGTGGTGGTGGTGGTTGTAGTGGTGTGGTGGTGGTTGGTGGTTGTGGACACTGTGCTAATGGTGGTTGTGGTGGTAGTGGTGGTGGTGGTTGTGGTGGTGGTGGTGGTGGTGGTGGTGGTGTAGACATTGTGCTAATGGTGGTTGTGGTGCTAGTGGTGGTGGTGGTTGTGGTGGTGGTGGTGTGGACACTGTGATAATGGTGGTGGTGGTGTGGACACTGTGATAATGGTGGTTGTGGTGATAGTGGTGGTGGTGGTGTGGACACTGTGCTAATGGTGGTTGTGGTGGTAGTGGTGGTGGTGGTGGTGGTGATGGTGGTGTGGACACTGTGATAATGGTGGTGGTGGTGGTGGTAGTGGTGGTGGTGTGGACACTGTGCTAATGGTGGTTGTGGTGGTGGTGATGTGTACACTGTGATAATGGTTGTGGTGGTGGTGGTGGTGGTGGTTGTGATGGTGGTGGTGTGGACTCTGTGCTAATGGTGGTGGTGGTGGTGAAAGCTGGGATAGATGAGTATTGAGCATACGTTGATAACAGGGCACCAGGGACGGCCATTGGTGGTGATGTTGGTGTTGCTGGTGGTGGCGGTGGTGATGTTGTATGTTGTTGATGACGGCGGCAGATGGTGGGTGGACGGGGAGGGAGGGGAGGGGGGGGGGGGGGGGGGGGGGGGGAGGGGCAGGGAGTCACCTCAGAGTATCAAACCGTGTCGGCAGCAGAGGAGAAGACGAAAAAACGAACCCTCCACCCCCCCCCCCACTGTCACTCATCACTCATGTTTACTATCCAGCAATAACCCTCCAAGGTCAAACGAGGTTTCAGGGTCAGAGGGGAGAGTTCACTGGCACGGGCGGTGACCTGAGACGACCTGTGCATCCTCCCCTTCCCCCTTCCCTCCTCCCCCCCCCCTCCGCCCCCTCCCGCCCCCCAAAAGGCTGCTGCCCCATCTATCATCTTCCGCGCTGACGGTGTTTGCACCCTCTCCCCCTCCCCCCCCCCTTCCATAGTGAGTGCATGGTCAGTTCTGACCACTGAGCTAGAAAGATTCAAGCTCTGACCACTGAGCTAGAGAGATTCAAGCTCTGACCACTGAGCTAGAGAGATTCAAGCTCTGACCACTGAGCTAAGAGAATTCAAGCTCTGACCACTGAGCTAGAAATTCAGCTCTGACCACTGAGCTAGAGAGATTCAAGCTCTGACCACTGAGCTAGAGAAGATTCAAGCTCTGACCACTGAGCTAGAGAGATTCAAGCTCTGACCACTGAGCTAGAGAGATTCAAGCTCTGACCACTGAGCTAGAGAAGATTCAAGCTCTGACCACTGAGCTAGAAAGATTCAAGCTCTGACCACTGAGCTAGAAAGATTCAAGCTCAGCCCACGGAGCTAGAAAGATTCAGTCAAGCTCAGTCCACTGAGCTAAGAGTCAAGCTCAGTCCACTGAGCTAGAAAGATTCAAGCTCTGACCACTGAGCTAGAGATTCAGCTCTGACGACTGAGCTAGAAAATCAAGCTCTGACCACTGAGCTAGGAGATTCAAGTTCTGACCACTGAGCTAGAGGATTCAGCTCTGGCCACTGAGCTAGAGAATTCAAGCTCTGACCACTGAGCTAGAAAGAGTCAAACTCTGACCACTGAGCTAGAAAGATTCAAGTTCTGACCACTGAGCTAAGAGATTCAAGTTCTGATCACTGAGCTAGAAAGATTCAAGTTCTGACCACTGAGCTAGAAAGATTCAAGTTCTGACCACTGAGCTAGAAAGATTCAAGTTCTGCCCACTGAGCTAAAGAGATTCAAGTTCTGACCACTGAGCTAGAAAGATTCAAGTTCTGACCACTGAGCTAGAAAGATTCAAGTTCTGACCACTGAGCTAAAGAGATTCAAGTTCTGACCACTGAGCTAGAAAGATTCAAGCTCTGACCACTGAGCTAGAAAGATTTAAGTTCTGACCACTGAGCTAGAAAGATTCAAGCTCTGACCACTGAGCTAGAAAGATTCAAGCTCTGTCCACTGAGCTAGAAAGATTCAAGCTCTGTCCACTGAGCTAGAGAGATTCAAGCTCTGACCACTGAGCTAGAAAGATTCAAGCTCAGTCCACGGAGCTAGAAAGATTCAGTCAAGCTCAGTCCACTGAGCTACAGAGTCAAGCTCAGTCCACTGAGGTAGAAAAATTCAAGCTCTGACCACTGAGCTAGAGAGATTCAAGCTCTGACCCCTGAGCTAGAGAGATTCAAGCTCTGACCACTGAGCTAGAGAGATTCAAGCTCTGACCACTGAGCTAGAAAGATTCAAGTTCAGTCCACGGAGCTAGAAAGATTCAGTCAAGCTCAGTCCACTGAGCTACAGAGTCAAGCTCAGTCCACTGAGGTAGAAAAATTCAAGCTCTGACCACTGAGCTAGAGAGATTCAAGCTCTGACCCCTGAGCTAGAGAGATTCAAGCTCTGACCACTGAGCTAGAGAGATTCAAGCTCTGACCACTGAGCTAGAAAGATTCAAGCTCAGTCCACGGAGCTAGAAAGATTCAGTCAAGCTCAGTCCACTGAGCTACAGAGTCAAGCTCATTCCACTGAGGTAGAAAAATTCAAGCTCTGACCTCTGAGCTAGAGAGATTCAAGCTCTGACCCCTGAGCTAGAGAGATTCAAGCTCTGACCACTGAGCCAGAGAGATTCAAGCTCTGACCACTGAGCTAGAAAGATTCAAGCTCAGTCCACGGAGCTAGAAAGATTCAGTCAAGCTCAGTCCACTGAGCTACAGAGTCAAGCTCAGTCCACTGAGGTAGAAAAATTCAAGCTCTGACCACTGAGCTAGAGAGATTCAAGCTCTGACCCCTGAGCTAGAGAGATTCAAGCTCTGACCCCTGAGCTAGAGAGATTCAAGCTCTGACCCCTGAGCTAGAGAGATTCAAGTTCTGACCACTGAGCTAGAAAGATTCAAGCTCTGACCACTGAGCTAGCGAGATTCAAGCTCAGTCCACTGAGGTAGAAAAATTCAAGCTCTGACCACTGAGCTAGAGAGATTCAAGCTCTGACCCCTGAGCTAGAGAGATTCAAGCTCTGACCCCTGAGCTAGAGAGATTCAAGTTCTGACCACTGAGCTAGAAAGATTTAAGTTCCTGACCACTGAGCTAGAGAGATTCAAGCTCTGACCCCTGAGCTAGAGAGATTCAAGCTCTGACCCCTGAGCTAGAGAGATTCAAGCTCTGACCCCTGAGCTAGAGAGATTCAAGCTCAGTGGTTCTGACCCTCAGAGCTCGGTGCTTGACGAAGATCGAAGAGAAGCGGCCCTCTTCATCGCGTGTATCGTCTAAAACGGTGACGACGTTGACCAACTAACTCATCGGCATGTGTAGAGCGTAAGTACGACCATCCGTCCAGCCGAAACGAGTTATTTTAAAGTGATACATACACTCATTTTTCTGCGTGTTAGCAGCCTAATGAAGTGATACATTCATTTTCTGCCTAATGAAGTGATACACTCATTTTCTGCCTAATGAAGTGATACACTCATTTTTTCTGCGTGTTAGCAGCCTAATAAAGTGATACACTCATTTTCTGCGTGTTAGTGAGGCACTCATTTTCTCCGTGTTAGCAGCCTAATAGAGCAATACATTCCTTTTTCTGCGTGTTAGCAGTCTAATAAAGTGATACATTCATTTTCTGCGTTTGAGCAGCGTAACAAAGTGATACACTTTTTTTTCTGCGTGTTAGCAGTCTAATAAGGTCATACATGTGTGTGTGTGTGTGTGTGTATGTGTGTGT
>JABMCL010001419.1:205000-210000 GCA_018857735.1 Alviniconcha marisindica | reverse complement strand
GGGGTGTGTGTGTGTGTGTGTGTGTGTGTGTGTGTGTGTGTGTGTGTGTGTGCTTTTGTGTTTTTGTGTTTTGGCGAAAACCAATTTAAAAAAAAGAAGGATGTTTTTTATGTGTTTTGTGTTTTACTTTTGCCAAATAAATTTCTCACGAGGACATAAAGTTCGTGTGTGTGTGTTGTGTGTGTGTGGGGTGTGTGTGTGTGTGTGTGTGTGTGTGTGTGGAGGGGGTGAGTGTGTGTGTGCTGTGTGTGTGGTGTTGCTGCCGTGGGACGTTTGGTGTTGTGTGTGTGTTGTGTGTGTGTGTGTGTGTTGTGTGTGGTGGGGTATGTTGCGTGTTGTGTGTGTGTGTTTTTTGTTTGTGTTGTGTGTGTGTTGTGTGTGTGTGTGTGTGTGTGTGTGTGTGTTTGGTGTTTGTGGGGTATGTGTGTGTGTGTGTGTGTGTGTTTTTGTGGGGTTTTTGTTTTTGTGTGTGTGTGTGTGCTTGCGTGTTTATGTTTGTGTTGGGGCCGGGGGGGGTGGCGCGCGCGCGTGTTTGTGTGTGCTTTTGAAATGATGAAAAAGATGCCAAATGAAGTGTTGCAGTGTAAATTCGTTCATAGGATTAGTTGGGTTTAATTAATTTTCTTCGTCCTCTTAATTCTGTACACTTTTGTCGACCCTGCTGTTTTATATCCAGCGGCTTGGGGCTTATGTCAGGTGTGGGCGTTTTGTAAATGCACTATTTACATTACATTACACGACAGTCCATGTGAAGAGGGTTATAAACACGTAGTTAGCAGGTAGTGACTGGTCATGCAGTGAGCCGGTTTGGCCCAGCGGTAAGGCGTTAAGCCCGTTCTTAACTGGGCGATTGTTTGTTCGCCGAACATACTTCGGACATTTGGACGAGCTATGATTCGTTTCTTAATTGAACTTTTAGTTCGCCGACCATGGTTCGGACAGCCCCAAACTTTACTTCTTCTCAACTGGCTCGTAATGAGATGCAAGCTTCGCCCGAACTTGCGGCAGACGCGCAGGCAGACAGCATGATCGAAATGTAGGCTAAAGTCAGTCATGCCAAGTCAATATACTTTAATCATCCCTCACAGGGTAATTCAACTAACTACTATCTCATTCTGGTTCCGAGACAAGGCTGCGCCTCCACAAGTCAACAAATAAACAATTCCTCCGAAGCGAGTGAAGAAACCTAGCGGCACCGTCATCCACTTTTATCTTTATTTTTTCTTCATCCACAGGAGAGCTCTGCCTCAGCCAATCAGAGGGAATGATCGTCGAACAGGGCAAATGTTCCCAGAACATGTGGGAAATTTTTGACCCCGAATATAGCTTCGACGAATACCTCCAACTAGGTTCTCGAAGAAAAGTTCGCCCAGTTAAGAACCAACTAGCTTCGCCAAATACTTCCAACTTGGTTCGCGAACAAACATTCAAGAACGGGTTTTAGGCTGATAAGCAGAAGGGCCTCGCCTCGAATCCGCTTCGATGATGAAGTGATGCTGTATGTCCGCAGATGTCGGCTGACATATTAGGGACAATGATGATGAAGTGATGCTGTATGTCCGCAGATGTCGGCTGACATATTAGGGACAATGATGATGAAGTGATGCTTTATGTCCGCGGATGTCGGCTGACATATTAGGGACAATGATGATGAAGTGATGCTTTATGTCCGCGGATGTCGGCTGACATATTAGGGACAATGATGATGAAGTGATGCTTTATGTCCGCGGATGTCGGCTGACATATTAGGGACAATGATGATGAAGTGATGCTTTATGTCCGCGGATGTCGGCTGACATATTAGGGACAATGATGATGAAGTGATGCTTTATGTCCGCGGATGTCGGCTGACATATTAGGGACAATGATGATGAAGTGATGCTTTATGTCCGCGGATGTCGGCTGACATATTAGGGACAATGATGATGAAGTGATGCTTTATGTCCGCGGATGTCGGCTGACATATTGGGGACAATGATGATGAAGTGATGCTTTATGTCCGCGGATGTCGGCTGACATATTAGGGACAATGATGATGAAGTGATGCTTTATGTCCGCGGATGTCGGCTGACATATTAGGGACAATGATGATGAAGTGATGCTTTATGTCCGCGGATGTCGGCTGACATATTAGGGACAATGATGATGAAGTGATGTTTTATGTCCCGGATGTCGGCTGACATATTAGGACAATGATGATGAAGTGATGCTTTATGTCCGCGGATGTCGGCTGAAAATATTAGGGACAATGATGATGAAGTGATGCTTTATGTCCGCGGATGTGGGCTGACATATTAGGGACAATGATGATGAAGTGATGCTTTATGTCCCGGATGTCGGCTGACATATTAGGGACAATGATGATGAAGTGATGCTTTATGTCCGCGGATGTCGGCTGACATATTAGGGACAATGATGATGAAGTGATTTTATGTCCTGGATGTCGCTGACATTTAGGGACAATGATGATGAAGTGATGCTTATGTCCGGAGTCGGCTGACATATTAGGACAAGATGATGAAGTGATGTTTTATGTCCGGGGATGTCGGCTGACATATTAGGGACAATGATGATGAAGTGATGCTTTATGTCCGCGGATGTCGGCTGACATATTAGGGACAATGATGATGAAGTGATGCTTTATGTCCGCGGATGTCGGCTGACATATTAGGGACAATGATGATGAAGTGATGCTTTATGTCCGCAGATGTCGGCTGACATATTAGGGACAATGATGTGAAGTGATGCTTTATGTCCGCAGATGTCGGCTGACATATTAGGGACAATGATGATGAAGTGATGTTTTTATGTCCCAGATGTGGGGGTTTTTCATTTGGGGACAATAGTGAATGGTTATTCCAGATCCCCTTGACATATTGGGGACAATATGAAGTGAGTTTATTCCCAGATGTCAGTTGACATTTTAGGGACGTTGTGACCAATGCCAAGACGGTGCAATAAATCTTTACTCCAGGAAACCAGAAGGCCGTTGGGAGGAAGTCCGGGACGTCCACCTCGACTCCAACAGCTCCGCCGGCTCCTTTCTTTTTAAATAGTGGTCTGTGGACCGTCTATTTTTTTTCCCACACTTAAGAAACTTTAAAAGGGCCTCATCACAGCCATTTTTAATGGGGGTGACAGTGTAGCTTTGGGGTTTAGTCCCCCCTTTTCCCAAACTCTTATTCACGCTGCTGTCATTTCAAGATAGTTGTTTCTTGTTTGTTGGTTTTTGTTTTCCTTCCTTTTCAAATTGCCTATGCCTCAAAAAAGCCCATGTGCCTCTCCCCCGTCTGTCGGGGTTTTCCCACAACTTTGGAAAAATTTCCAGTTTCGCTGATGATGATGGTTTCTCTCTCTCAGAAAAAAAGCCCCCTATCCCCCCCCCCCCCCCCCATGAAACCCCTCTTCTCTCTTCTCTTCCTCTCTCTCTCCCTCCCCCTTTCCCTTCTTTCCCCCTCCCCCTCCCTCCCTCCCCCTCCCCCCCCCCTCTCTCCCCCCCTCTGTCTGTCTGTTTTTCTGTCTCTGCTCTCTGTCTCTCTTGTCTCTTTTCCCTCCTCTGTCCTTGCTTCTCCCCTCGTCTCTGTCTGTCTGTCTGTCGTCTGTCTCTTTGTTCTGTCGTCTGTCTTCTGCCCTGTCTGTCTGTCTCTCTCTCTCTCTTTTCCCCTTTTCCCCCGCCTTTTTCCCCCTCTTCTCTCTCTCTCCCCTCTCTCCCTCTTTTCCCTCCCCCCCCTCTCTCTCTCCCCCCCTCCCCCCCCCCCTCGTCTGTCTGTCTGCTCTTCTCTTCTCTGTCTTGCTGCTGTCTGTCGTCGTCGCTGCGGTCTGCCCCTTTCTCTCTCTCTCTCTCTCCCCTCTCTCTTCTCTCTCTCTCTCTCTCTCTCTCTCTCTCTTCTCCCTCTTCTCCTTCCCCAAATTTACCCCTTTCCAGTCTCCCCCAAACCCGATCCCCCACATGCATAGTCACGACTACAGACATAGTCATAGCGCGACCTGTGAGGCCAGTACGTCATCCACCCGCGCCCCATCACGAAGGGCAATGGCCTAAATGAATAAATCTTCCGGATCCGGTTCCCGATCGGTCCCGGCCAGTACTTTTCCTGGAGAAAATTGGACGTGAGACACTCTCAGCCTACCAACCAAAGCAGTGGCTGGTCACTGCCAGTGCTCAAAGCGGTGCTATTTCGGGCGACTGCGGACAGTGCAACCTAAAACGAAACCATCCCACGCCACTGTCACGGAAACGGTAAGGGAGGTAATTGCGCTTGACATACGTCACGCGGGCATGACAATTGCCGGGACATGACACAACAGCCGGGACGTGAATTGCCCGTACGTGAGGGCTGTAGTCAATCCCGTTGCTTGCTGTCTCTTAGTGCGTGTCTGAATCAGTCACTGGAAATCTCCAGATTAATAATCCCGTAAAACCGGACTCATTCAGTCAAACCACTAAAGTTCAAACCACCCTGAAGAGACATGTGTTAAAACCCCCTGGACAACTCTGTCCTTTTTTTCTGTCTTTCTGCCTGCTCTTTTTCTCTGTGGGCTTTTTTCTGTCTGTCTGTCGTCTGTCTGTCGTCTGTCTGTCTGTCTGTCTGTCTGTCTGTCTGGGCTCTGTTTTCATTCTGTCTTCTGTCTTGTCTGTCTGTCTCTGTCTTCTGTCTCGTCTCTCTGTCTCGCTGTCTGTCTGTGTCTCTTTTCTCTCTCTGCTTCGTCTGTCTCTGTCTCCTTGTCTCTGTCTTCTCTCTTTTTCTGCTGTCTGTCTGTCTGGCTCTGTCCTGTCTTCTTTTTCTCTACCTGTCTCTGTCTTCGTCTGTCTGTCTGTCTGTCTGTCTGTCGTCTGTCTCTGTCTTTTTTTCTCCCCTCTCTCTTCTCCCCTCTCTCTCCCCTCCTCTCTCTCTCTCTCTCTCTCTTTTCTCTCTCTCTTTATTCGAAATTAGCAAGGTGTTGAACGGCTAAATGAACCTAAACTACAATCCCTTGGGAAAAAAAAGTTTTTGATTTGA
>JABMCL010001419.1:192500-195000 GCA_018857735.1 Alviniconcha marisindica | reverse complement strand
AAGCAAGTGGAAGGTCGACGGACACTTTGGGTTGGATTCCAAATTCGCCTACGTGTTCATTTTTATGGAAATGAGCGTACGGTCCCAATAACGTTGGTTGTTTTGTCTTTGTGTGTGTGTGTGTGTGTGTGTGTGTGTGTGTGTGTGTGTGTGTGTGTGTGTGTGTGTGTGTGTGTGTGTGTGTGTGTGTGTGTGTGTGTGTGTGTGTGTGTGTGTGTGTGTGTGTGTGTGTGTGTGTGAGTGTGTGTGTGTGTGTGTGTGTAGCGGTTTACGAGAGCTGTACCTGAGGTACGCTCAGGTCTTGGATGTACCTCAGGTGGAGTTTATGTACCTTGTATTGCGTGTGTCTGCTAGCCATGCCTACTTTCCTTTAATTTGATCAGCATCATTATTTTGCACCAGTATCTTATTTTCTCAGCACTTGAATATATATATATATATATATATATATATATATATATATATATATATATATATATATATATATATAAGAGAAGCTTTATGTAAATTGAGAATAGGTGCAGGTAATCGAATGATATTTATGTCAATTGTGAATTGGTGTGCATAATCTAATGATCCAAAAGCTCCTTTTTTCTTCCCCTAGCTATCCCCAGAGCAAAGAGATGAAATTCAAAGAAAGCAAGACAAGGCAGCCCACGTCTTATTTATAAAAAGGCGTTTACACAATCAAATCAACACTCAAGGGAGAGAGAGTTAACTGACTTTGCTCGAACGCTCTGGGCCTCGCTCTAGTTTAGGGATTTTGTGTCGACTATAAGAATAAGGAATCTGCAATTCTGAACTTCAGTCAGAGTTCAAAGGTGGCCACAACAGGGAAGTCTGCTGTCAGGGCTATTAACTTCTAATTCCCGCTACTTTGAAGTGTTGCAATACCCCCCCCCCCCCCCCCCCCCATCCCTTACCCCTATCCCCACCTTCACTTTACCCCTACCCCCCAAACCACCCCTGGTCTTTGCAAAACTTTGATCCTCGGCAAACGTCCCCCCCCCCCCCTCCACCCCCTACCCCCACCTTCACTTTACCCCTACCCCCCAAACCACCCCTGGTCCCCCGCAACCTTTCGATCCGCTGCAACCCCCCCCCCCCCCATCCCCCTCCCTCCATTCCCCCCTTCACCCCCCCCCCCGCCCCACCCTCCCACCCCACTTCCTGATTTTTCTCACTTCTCTTTGCGTGTCCAGGGCCCGTATCGAGGCAATTAAGGAAAAGGTCAGGGACTGACCCCCTGTTGACCACTGGGAGACTGGCCGGCGCTGGGACGGGGTGACCATGTAACTGACCACCAGGCATTGTGTCTGCGCCTGCCTGCCTGCCGCGACTGACCATCGTCGTGGCTGTCTGCGTGACCAGCGGCCACGGTGCTGCTGATGGGGGGGTCAGTCCTGGTCAGTCCTGGTCACCTCGGCACATCTAGTGATGGACAGGTTCGACGTTCGTGACCCGGGCCTGGCTAAAGTCTAGTCCGTGTCCAGGCGTGGCACGGTCATGCAGCTCGGACCCTGGCCTGTAGCTGTCCGGACGCGCTTTGTCAGTGGTCCGGCGGCTTGGGGATCAGCGTGGATGGAGTGCGAGGATCGAAGGGAACGAACGTAGTCGCTGGTTTTCGTTATCGGTGTTAACGCTTTGCTTGTTGTGTGGATGGACTTCTTTGTTGTTGCAACGAGTTGCTGCTGCGGGTTGAGTGTGTTGCTGTGACGTACTACAAGAAACGAGTGCTCTCTCTCTCTGTGTCTCTGTGTCTGTCTGTCTCTGTCTGTCTGTCTCTGTCTGTCTGTCTGCCTGTCTCTCTCTCTCGCCTTCTCTCTCTCCCTCTCTCTTTGTTTGTCTGTCTGTCTGTCTGTCTTTCTGTTTGTCAATCTCTCTTCTTCTTTTTTCTTCTGCATCTCTCTCTGCCCCCTCCCCTTCTAGGTCAATCTGTCTCTGTTTCTGTCTCTTCGTCTCTATCTCTGTCTGTCTGTCTGTCTGCCTCTCTGTCTCTGTTTCTGTCTCTTCGTCTCTATCTCTGTCTGTCTATCTGTCTGCTTCTCTGTCTCTGTTTCTGTCTCTTTCTATCTGTCTCTGTCTTTCTATCTGTCTGCCTCTCTGTCTCTGTTTCTGTCTCTTTCTTTCTTTCTGTCCGTCTGTCTGTCTGTCTGCCTCTTTGTCTCTATTTCTGTCTCTTTGTCTATATCTCTTTCTTTCTGTCTGTCTGTCTGTCTGCCTCTCTGTCTCTGTCTGTCTGCTTCTCTGTCTCTGTTTCTGTCTCTTTGTCTCTATCTCTGTCTGTCTGTCCCTCTCTCTGTGCCGTTGACGGGACGTTACACTCCAGTTACCAAGTGCCACTCTTTGTGTCTGCCTCTGTCTGTCTGTATATATGTCTGTCCCTCTGATTACTTTTTCTTCTTTTTCTTCTTCTTTTTTTGTTTGTTCTCTTTACCTTTCAATCGTGATCACACACGTAGCGTTCACATCCTCCATTGTATAAGTTTAAAGCTCTGTT
>JABMCL010001419.1:177500-180000 GCA_018857735.1 Alviniconcha marisindica | reverse complement strand
CCCACACATTCAGTCAAGGTCGGTGGCGGAATGGAACATGTGTCGCATGAAAAAATTATCTTGTCACGTCCACCTACCTCTGTCACGTCCACCTCTGTCACGTCCAACTCCGAACCTTACACACACGCTCACCCACACACGCACGCCGCACTCGCGCGTACATTCACACCCACCCACACACACCCACACCCACACACACTCGCACGCGCGCGCGCGCACGCACACACACGCACAAACACACACACACACACACACACACACACACACACACACACACACACACACACACACACACACACACACACACACACAAACTCGCACATACACGAACAAAACATACACACACACACACACACACACACACACACACACACACACACACACACACACACACACACACTCGCACATACACGAACAAAACATAATCTCAATCAAAAGAATAGCCAACAAATAAGAAAATAGACTATTACTTAACACCTGTCCAATTAAATGCCCCCCCCCACACACACACACACACACACACACACACACACACACACACACACACACACACACGCCAACAACAACAACAAAAAACTATCAATAAACCAAAGGCAAAAATTGAAGAATGCGGCTATTATTCAACACATGTCCGATTACCTCCCTTCCCTCCTTCCCTCCCCCCCCCCCCTCCCCCTTCATCCACCTCCCCCCACTGGCTACCCCCATCCCTCCACAAAACACCAAATGCACTCAATGTGCGTAAGCACGTGCCTGCACGCGACACGCACAGTAAAATACTATACACAGCGTTCAGTGGGCGGTGTGGAAATCGGAAGCCAGCCGTGGTAGCTTTTCCACCCGACCCTTCACCCCGCGTCCTGCAGCCGTCTTGCTGGCGGGCCGGTGGCAGAGGCTCAAGAGCCGCAACGTAAACCAGCCCGTGCGGAACGAGGCGGACTGTGGGGCGGTTTGGCCCAGCGGTAAGGCGTTAGGCTGGTAAGCAGCCGGACCTCGGTTCGAATCCGCTTCGGCTCTCCTTTCTCTTCAAAAAGGTTGTGGTCTCCGCACACAGTATCGTGACTGTGTCCCTCGCAATTAATGAAACATTAAAATGGCTCCCATCGCTGTCCGTCTTAATGCAGGAGTCATTCCGGTGGTGACACTGTAGCGATAGGGCATATAATCTCCCTCTTCCCCGACCTCCATACCCCCTCCCTCCGCCCCCCCCCCCCCTCCCCCCCCCCCCCCCCACCCTTCTCCCCGTCCCTAATAAGCCGTATGGTTTCTGTGGACGTTAACACAGGGGGTAAAACGGATACCGAAATAAGAGTCTGAAAGCTGACCCCGGGGACTCGAACGGGGACCCTTCGATCACGATTCTGGCGCTCTAACCACTGAGCTATTCTTGCTCGCCATATTACCACAGGACTTTGAAACAGGGACATGGGCTGCTCCCGTCTGACGATAACTCGTAGCTGGGTCGGTGACGGACGAAGACACGGCTACGATAACAGGTACTGACGCATTAAGACACGGCTGCGATAACAGGTACTGACGCATTAAGACACGGCTACGATATCAGGTACTGACAGGTTAGTACACGACTACGATAACAGGCACTGACACATTAGGACACCACTACGATAACAGGCACTGACACATTAGGACACCACTACGATAACAGGGGAAATGACACATTAGGACACCACTACGATAACAGGAACTGACACATTAGGACACCACTACGATAACAGGAACTGACACATTAGGACACCACTACGATAACAGGAACTGACACATTAGGACACCACTACGATAACAGGAACTGACACATTAGGACACCACTACGATAACAGGTACTGACACATTGGGACACCACTACGATAACAGGCACTAACACATGAAAACACCACTACCATAACAGGTACTGACAGGTTAGGACAAGACTACCATAACAGGTACTGACAGGTTAGGACAAGACTACCATAACAGGTACTGAGACATGAAGTCACGACTACGATACCAGGTACTGACAGCTTAAGACAAGACTACCATAACAGGTACTGACAGGTTAGGACAAGACTACCATAACAGGTACTGACAGGTTAGGACAAGACTACCGTAACAGGTACTGACAGGTTAGGACAAGACTACCATAACAGGTACTGACAGGTTAGGACAAGACTACCATAACAGGTACTGACAGGTTAGGACAAGACTACCATAACAGGTACTGACAGGTTAGGACAAGACTACCATAACAGGTACTGACAGGTTAGGACAAGACTACCATAACAGGTACTGACAGGTTAGGACAAGACTACCATAACAGGGGGGGGCCAGTTATGTTGGTTTTGCTCTGCGGTAACATTGTGTCGCCCACTCGCTACAGCCAGTGACTGGCGATGGCTCGGACGGCGTGTCGACACCGCTGTGACCGTTACAAACAACCTCATTAGTTCTACAGCTGGCAGCTCTCCTGCCGTGTGCTCTTCCGTGTGTGTGTGTGTGTGCGCGC
>JABMCL010001419.1:170000-172500 GCA_018857735.1 Alviniconcha marisindica | reverse complement strand
CACACACAACGAGCATACACTTACACACATACACACTCACACACACACACACTCACACACACACACACACACACACACACACACACACACACACACACACACACACACACACACATTCTGTCAACCATTTCTGCTGGTGCACACGTGTCCGTCCTTAATCAATACGATTTTGTAGATCTGTAATAATATATCCGCGTGAAGCTGTTACACCGGTGAAATGATGCTGCGTGTTAATTTGTTCACCTTCGCGGCAGTCGTAGCAAACAACAGTATGGGACAACGACCGACAGATGACTCACTGCAGTTACGTGTCACAGAATCTGCGGTGAAAGAGAAATGTAATTTTTTTGCTGGGATACCGCGGACGCAGAAATAAACCTCCCCCTCCAGGGATGTCAATGGTTTTCATTTCGTAGCCTGGATTAATCCGAATATAGCTTCACATGCTTGGCGCACTGCCAGGAGTATTTTCTTTTCTTCTTTTTTCTTTTTTCTTTTCTTTTTTTCTTCTGACTGCCCGAGTCATTGAACTGTATGCTTGATCTTGATCTGGATTAGGTCCGAATATAGCTTCGCATGCTTGGCGCACTGCCAGGAGTTGTTTTTTTCTCCTTTTGTTTTTGTTTTCTTTTTTTCTTCTGACTGCCCGAGTCATTGAACTGCGTGCTTGATCCTGTATCTTGAAACCGACATGTAACGTCAACAGCGACGGTGAGTCAGATAATAATAATAATAATAATGTACATTTATCATGCGCTCATCAACACCCTGAGCGCTCACATGATACATATTAACCTAAATATGATATTCTATACACATGTAGAGCATAGTCCTACCAAAACAATTTACATAAAGTATTATAAAAACACACAAAAACAAACAAACAAACAAACAAAACGCACTACAAACACACATACACACACGCACACACACACACACACACACACACACACACACACACACACACACACACACACACACACACACACACACTGACTGTAGCAGAAACTGTGTACTGATATTAGTTAGGATGGAAATACTGTGAGAAGAGGAAGGTTTTCAGTTTGGCTTTAAAAGATGACAGGGTTGAGCACGCTACTGTTTGAGGAGCGGGCATAGCTCAGTGGTTAGAGCGCCGGACTCGTGATCGAAAGGTCCCGGGTTCGAGTCCCTGCAGGAGCGGCGGGAGAATTTTCTTCTCCAGGGTCGACTTTCTGTGCTGACGTTCATTTCGGTATCCGTTCCACTCCCGTCATGTTACCGCAGTAGCACGTAAAAGCCCCGGGTCATTCGGCTGCCGAAAATCAGTGCAGGTGGCAGGTTTACAGCTAAACACGCGCCAGCTACAAATAGCATAGTCATTGCAAAGCCTATACCACTTACAAGTAATGCACTTACACGCTGCTCTGTTACAGACGTGAAAGTGCAGTACCGGCAGTCTGTTGCAGCGACTGAGTGTAGTGAGGAACGATTCCGGCTGTTCCGGCTTCACTTTGCCGGAAACCTTGCAGAAGTCCTGCTCCTGCTTTGCTTGGCGAAAGGGCGAGGATGCTGGCTGCGGTCTAAGGGAAGTAACTCCTGTCTCGCACATAACTGTACACACTCCGACGCATAGGTTGAGAAGATGGGCCAGAAAAATAGCAGAAGCAGAAGCGGGAAAGCGCCTCAGCACGCAGGAACTGTGTAGGTCATACAAAGGAGGAGAGAATGTGCGATGGGGGAGAAAAAGAGGAAGAACAACAACAGCAACAGCAACGACGACGACGACAACGACAACATGAACGAAAACACTGAAGAAGCCGAGCGAGACTGACACCGGCCGCCAGGAACGTGACTGAGCATGGTTACCGTGTTCCGGGACTTAGTCCGTCCGGCACTGCGATTTCATAGTTCAGGAGCTGTGTGAGAGTCGACGAGGTGGCCGTCCTGGGCTGTCCGTCCTAACGAGCCTTCTGGTTTCCGTGGACGTAAAGCTATATTGAAACATGCCTCGGCATTGGTCTCAGCTTGTCCCTGATATGTCGACTGACATCTGAGGACATTAAGCAACACTACCTACCTACCTACCCAGCACTGCGGCCAGACCCACGGGGCTGGAACTGCCATCTCTGTCCACTTGAGACCCTAAACATCTCTACCCATTGGAGAATAGGAAACATGGCCTAGACTCAGTTGGAGGGGGGGGTGGGGGGCGGAGGAGATGTGAAAATGCTAGCAGTCGTTCTTGTTTGAGATTTCTGTAGTGTATGGAAAGATCAGTTCAATATTACTGTGCGCTGCTCGGATTAACTGTAGAGTGAGTATTGTCTCTGAAATTCAACCCCAGAACTAAACATGTTTGTGTAATAAAAATAAAAACTGCCCCCCCCCCCTCCCCCCAACACACACAAACGCATACGCACGCACACACACACACACACACACACACACACACACACACACACACACAAACGCATACGGACACACACACACACACACACACACACACACAAACACACAC
>JABMCL010001419.1:150000-157500 GCA_018857735.1 Alviniconcha marisindica | reverse complement strand
GTGCTTAACGTCCACAGATACCGTAAGGCTTATTAGGGACGGGGAGAAGGGGGGGAAGGGGGTATGGAGGTGAGGGGAGAGGGAGATTATATACCTATCGCTACACTGTCACCACCAGAATGATTCCTGCTTTAAGATGGGCGGCGTTGAGAGCCATTTTAATGTTTCAGTAGGAAGTGACGGACAAAGTCACAAGACCGTGTCCACAAACCACAACCTTTTTGAAGAGAAAGGAGAGCCGAAGCGGTATCGAACCGAGGTCCTTTCGCTTACCAGCCTAACGCCTTACCGCTAGGCCATACCGGCTCACTCTATGTCCACAATTTAGTTTTAATCTCTCATGTTTATACTGTTCCCTAAATTCCCTATGCCCACTGTTCCCTAAATTCCCTATGCCCACTGTTCCCTAAATTCCCCACTGTTCCCTGAATTCCCTATGCCCACCGTTCCCTAAATTCCCCACTGTCCCAACATTCCCTATGCCCACTGTTCCCTACTGAAATTCCCCACTGTTCCCTGAATTCCCTATGCCCATTGTTCCTTAAATTCCCTTTGACGTGGTTGAAGTGTTGCTTTACATCCACAGAAACCGTAGGTTTATTAGGGACGGGATCCCAGGACGTCCACCTCGACTTTCACACAGTTCCTGAGCTTTGTAAAGTCCCTTTGCCCGCCGTTCCTTAAATTCCCTATGCCCACTGTTCCCAAAATTGCCTTATGCCCACTGTTTCCTAACTTCCCTATGCCCACTGTTTCCTAACTTCCCTATGCCCACTGTTCAACCAAAAACTGGAATGTTTAATCTGGAACGGCTTCTACGCCAAGTATATTTACGTGGAGAATGCTATCATTTGGTATTTTCACACAGCAGATCAAAAAGAGCCCTCCGATGCGAACAAAGGCGCCCATTTTTATTTATTTTATTCCCCTTTTTCTCCCCTCTCACTGATCGTGAAAGGAAAGCGCATTCGTCGCTATCCAGAAATAGAACTGTGAGCACGTGACGACTTGCCGCGCAGACGTCAGTCAGCATCCGTTCGTGACCGCGGCTGATTCGCTCGATCCTTGATGCTTTGCTACGTCAACGCGGCTGAATTACGCCCCCGTCTGGATGCTCATTACGATTCGCTGCAATGCCCTCAGCATCAGTCCCCCGGGTAATCCTCCGGTTCCCATCCTCGGCGTTAGGATCTCCGCTGCGCTTAACCTGCACGTGGGCGGAATGCGAGCAGACGCACGTACTTACCTGTCCGGCATTGAAGTGGGGACGACTGAGATAGCTCAGTTTGGTTACGTGACGGCTGAGCAGGTGAACGGCAGGTGATCACGGACGCGGTTCATCCCAGCATTGCTCCGGACCACCTCACCACTCCCCTCTTCCCACCTTCACACTCCCAGCTTCTTCCGCACCTTCACACTCCCAGCTCGCTTTCCGGCACCTCCCAGCATTGCTTTCCGGCACCTTCACACTCCCAGCATTGCTTTCCGGCACCTTCACACTCCCAGCATTGCTTTCCGGCACCTCACACTCCCAGCATCGCTTTCCGGCACCTTCACACTCCCAGCATCGCTTTCCGGCACCTTCACACTCCGAGCATCGCTTTCCGGCACCTTCACACTCCGAGCATCGCTTTCCGGCACCTTCACACTCCGGGCATCGCTTTCCGGCACCTTCACACTCCGAGCATCGCGTTTCGGCACCTTCCTCCAAGCATGGCACCCACGTAAACATGAGGTAAAAAAGAAAAGAAAAGAGTTCCGTCGCGATTCAAACACCGCCTCTGACTTTTTGACAATTTGCCATTTTGCCATCGTAAATGTCTGTGTAATTATCATTTTGTCTATAGGTAACACTCAAATAAGCATACTGCCTTTGTGTTTCCTGTACTTATTTGTTGAACTTACGATGAAGATGATGATGAAGTGATGCTTAATGTCCTCAGATGTCAGTTGACATATTAGGGACAAGCTGTGACCAATGCCGAAGCACGGTGCAATAAATCTTTACGTCCACGGAAACCAGAAGGCTCGTTAGGACGGACAGCCCAGGACGGCCACCTCGACTCTCACACAGCTCCTGCACTATGGGACGCTGCTGGTGGTGGTGGTGAAGTGTTGCTTAATGTCCTCAGATGTCAGTTGACATATTAGGGACAAGTTGTGACCAATGCCGAAGCACGGTTCAATAATTCTTTACGTCCACGGAAACCAGAAGGCTCGTTAGGACGGACAGCTCAGGACGGCCACCTCGACTCTCACACAGCTCCTTTCACCGCTGTCTACATTGTCTTTTGTACTTTCTCATACTGCTTTATTCTCTAGGACTCTGCAGACCGCCCAGAAGTGGAACGTGATCTCCGAGCAGTTCTTTCACAACCAAAAGTGGCTGCCAAACCTAAAGAAGAAGAAGAACCTCTTTGCGAATGTTAAAAGTATACCTGAAATAGTTCTGGGGCAAATTTGGTTGGATTGTGCCCTTTTGTCGATCTTAGCTGTTTTTTGTTGTTGTTTGTTGTTGTTGTTGTTGTTGTTGTTGTTGTTGTGTGGTGGTGGTGGTGGTGGTGGTGGTGGTGGTCTGTGTGTGTGTGTGTGTGTTGTGTGTGTGTGTGTGTGTGTGTGTGTGTGTGCGTGCGTGCGTGCGTGCGTGCGTGCGTGCGTGTGTGTTGTTTGTTTTCCTTACTTACTTCTCACGACGAAACGGTTACGTTGTGGTCAGTTAACTTGTTTATTTTACTCAGAAAAAAAGAAAGAAAAAAGTTTACGTTCTATTGAAATTACCTTTTTCTTTTCTTTTTTGCTGTTGTTTTTCCTCTCTCAGACACAAACATTTACATTATGGTCAAGTCACTTGCTTTTCTCTCTCAGACACAAACATTTACGTTATGGTCAAGTCACTTGCTTTTCTCTCTCGGACACAAACATTTACGTTATGGTCAAGTCACTTGTTTTTTCTCAGACACAAACATTTATGTTACGGTCATTTGTTTTGTTCTCTCAGACACAAACATTTACGTTATGGTCAAGTCACTTGTTTCTCTCTCTCTCAGACACAAACATTTACGTTATGGTCAAGTCACATGTTTCTCTCTCTCAGACACAAACATTTACGTTATGGTCAAGTCACTTGTTTCTCTCTCTCAGACACAAACATTTACGTTACGGTCAAGTCACTAGTTTTTCCGCTTCGAACGACCATTTAGCCAAGCCGCTACTTGTTTTCCACTCCGACAGAAGAATCGCCTACGAGTGTTGAATACAGAGACTTACAAGCCAATCGAATTTATCTTCCGGTCACATGTCTGGCGCCACTGGCACCGGCTTTGGGGGCGCTCAAAAAGGGACGCAAATAGCTCCTCGTGCACTAAACACGGCTCCCTATTAGCGCCGCCACTCGGGCGGGTGTCCGTTGACGTCACCATAATGGGAGACAACTGGGACGGCGTGACAAGTTACGTCGGGAGTGGGCGGCCTTTTATGTTTGAGAGCTTTCGGGCGGGGTAGTTTAGGAGCTGGGTTGATCTTCAGTTGTCCGTCACCGTGCCCACCTCGCCTGCCTCTTTGGTCACACAATAGGAGGATTGACCGACTCTTGCAGCTGTTGCATTTTTTTTTTTTTTTTTTACGGCCTATCATTGCTTGTTCGCGTGTTGTTGTAGCCTGCTATAGTATCATAAAGTAATCGTCATCATAATATGAGAGAATTATAGAGCTCTTTAAGAGACACGAAGCGCTTTGCAATTTAATTCATGAAAAAGATGGAACGCGCAAGTACCTACATGCAAATAATCAACGGTATCTAAACAAAGAGAACGAATTAATAAACATAATCATACGAAGCATAGTGAACCGAGCACGCGCGCACACACATGCACTCTCTCTCTCTCTCTCTCTCTCTCTCTCTCTCTCTCTCTCTCTCTCACTCTCTACCTCTTAAAACAACCTGCTACCTGCTTTACCCGGACCGCATACCTGCTTTACAAACAACAGAAATTGCATACCTGCTTCACAAACAACAGGAACTGCATACCTGCTTCACAAACAACAGGGACTGCATACCTGCTTCACAAACAACAGGAATTGCATACCTGCTTCACAAACAACACCGCAACCTGCCCAAGGATCATACCTGCTTAATGGTTGACCTGCTTCCAACAGGACAACCTGTTCAAAAAAGTTATACTGCACAAACACAACGCCCTGAGAAGAATGTTGACTGGTCTTCGAAATCCAGGGGACTGCACTCGGTAAGTGCCTACGGGCATGGCCTGTATATATACGGTCCATGCCTGCGGGTGTAGCGCAGAGTAGGCACGCTTTTGTTGGGGGTACAGTGAGCACGTGGGCAAGATGACGGATACCCGTAAAAAAAAGGCAGAAAAGGCATCACAAATGCCGATCAAACACTCACTGTTCGTGGGGAACGTGCAGATCGGATAGCAGGTTCCCAGCTGGTAGTCTAGTATAAATTATAATAGGTCCATGCAATGAATATCCAAAACTGTCGCAGATCGGCTCTTCTCCGCTGCCGCCTCCATTCAGGGGACTTCACTCTCCAAGAATAAGAAAACACTGTCAAATTATCTTCGCCTGTTATTTCCGGAAATCGTCAAGACGAAGGGTCAACTCCTAGGCTGAACAGCAGCAGACTTGACACTGAAATCGTGCAGTTAGTTGTCCTCATGACAGTTTTGCACGAGAAAGTAGTGGGCGGTGGTCTAAACTGGGCAGTCTAGTGGGGTATTCGGGTAGAGGAGGAGGAGAGGGGAGTGTGTGTGTGGGGGGGGGGGGGGGGGAGGGGGGGACTTCGCACGCACGAAGACTGCTTATGTGAAAAATGTGCGAACACCGTTCATCAGGTGAGGTTGGCTGAAACACATGCCATGTGACTGTGTTTTTAGGTTGGAACGTGAAACTGATACCCAGACACTAGTAACGGGCTACCTCTCAGCAGTGTTTATGGCTGGAATGTGGAATGGCATACAATCCACGTATCAGTTCATTCCGTGCTATGCCAGTGTATATACACACCAGCACACGCACATACCCATCCTCCAACCATTGGCGTTTGAGGACAGCGAACCGATGGGGCTCAAAGAGGATATTGCCCGTGGAATAATACGCAGACACTAGTAATGGTCTACTTCTCAGTTTGGTATGTCTTTCGACAGAAAACCAGCCAAGTGGGAATGTGCTAGACGGGACATTCGACGTGCTTTTGAGAAGGAAAGCCAGCCACCACTGATTGGCAATGCCGCGGACTCTACCATTTGCTTACGTTGACAGAGTGTGTGCAGAATGTTGCCGCGTTGAACGTGCACAGGTCACCAGTCCACTTGAACCGAGGCCTTGTGGGGTTATCACAAGGTAGTTTCGCTTTTTCTCCTCCTCCTCCTTCTTCTTCTTCTTTCTCCTTCCTCTTCCCCTCCTGCTCCTCCTCCTCCTCCTTCCTCTTCTTCTTCTTCCTCCTCCTCCTCCTCTCCTTCTTCTTCTTTCTTTTCTTCTTCTTCTTCTTCTTCTTCTCCTCCTCCTCCTCTTCTTCTTTTCTTCTTCTTCTTCTTCTTGTGCTTTTCTTCGTCTTCTTCTCCTTCCTCGTCCACTCCTGCTCCGCCTCCTGTGCTTCTATCTTCAGTTTTCTTCTTCTTTTCTTCTCCTCCTCCTCCTCCTCCTCCTCCTCTTCTTCCTTCTTCTTCTTCTTTCTCCTTCCTCTTCCCCTCCTGCTCCTCCTCCTCCTCCTTCCTCTTCTTCTTCTTCTTCTTCTTCTTCTTCCTTCCTCCTCCTCCTCCTTCTTCTCCTTCGCATAGTGTTAAAATCTCTGACACTTTTAGTGCATACCGGGCTATTTTAGTGTTTCCACAGGCCACGGAACTCTTACATATACTACAGGATCTTTAACGTGCGTAGCTGATCTTTTTTTTTCTGTGCGTATACACGCAGGGGGAAATCGGTCTGTAGTCTCATCCGAAGATCTCGCAAGAGCGCAGGTTGGTGTCGGTTAGTTGTTGTTGAGTGGTGGTTGGTCGGTGGTTGTTGGTTGGTGGTGGTTGTGGTGTGTTGGTCGGTTGTGGTGGTGTCGGTTGGTTGTTGTTTTGTTGTGTTGGTTGGGGGAAATCGGTCTGTAGTCTCATCCGAAGATCTTCGCAAGAGTCTGGTGGCAGCTGTTGGTTGGTTGGTTGGTTGGTTGGTTAAACGTCGGTGAACTGTTGCTGTTGTTTTTGCTGTGCTGTCACCACCAGAAGGATCCTGCACTGAGATAGGTTAATGGATCATTGATTTATTTATTTTTTCATCGTTTCGTCAACCACGACAGTTTTTTTTATCAGGACCTGCATTCAGACAGGCAGCGGCGGGATCTATTTGAATGTTTCGTTATTTCTGGGGAGCGAAGTCGCAATCTGACTGTCACCGTGAACGACAACTTTTGAAGAGAATGAAAGGAGAGCCGAAGCGGATTCGAACCCAGGTCCTTCTGCTTACCAGCTGTTAGCTTTTGGGTTTGTTCCTGTTGTTTGAAAAGCCATCCAGACTCGTGAACCAGCGTGTGTGGTTGTTTGTTTGTGTGTGTGTGTGTGTGTGTGTGTGTGTGTGTGTGTGTGTGTGTGTGTGTGTGTGTGTGTGTGTGTTTTGGGGGTTTCTGTTGTTGTTGTGTTATGTTTGTTTTTCCTTCTTCTTCTAATTTTATGGCTGTGTTACTTATCGAACAGACATTATTTTTATGCACGGAATTTTATGGCTGTGTTATTTATCGAACAGACATTATTTTTATGCACGAAATTTTATGGCTGTGTTACTTATCGAACAGACATTATTTTTATGCACGGAATTTTATGGCTGTGTTACTTATCGAACAGACTTTATTTTTATGCACGGACACCCTGATATAACGGTACCGGCTGACTGGGCGTAAAACACCAAATTACTTACTTACTGCCGTCAGTCGCGAATCGGAAGACCGCTCATTTTTCACTGACTTAGAATTATAGTACACAATGCAAAATAGGCAGATTCTGAAGTATGCATTGGAAAAGAAATACATCTCGAAGTTCTGTAAAATCAGTCTGAGGCAGGAAAAAAATTGCCTTTCCAAACAGTGAGTGCGACCCAACTGTAAGTGGAGAAAATTGGGCTTCAAACGAAAGGAGAAATTTAGGACGCTATCTAAAATAGAAATCACTGAGGAACGAAGACGGACGCACAGACTGACAAAGACACACGGGCCCAAAGAACAGACGCACACCGACGCAGAGCACACGCTCACGTACACATGGAGAGAACAGACACACGGACACACTCACATAACAAACAGAAGGACACACTCAGAGAACAGACACACGGACACACTCACATAACAAACAGAAGGACACACTCAGAGAACAAACACACGGACACACTCACATAACAACACACGGACAACGCAAGAACAGACAGAAGGCACACTCAGAGAACAGACACACGGACACACTCACATAACAAGCAGAAGGACACACCCAGAGAACAAACACA
>JABMCL010001419.1:142500-145000 GCA_018857735.1 Alviniconcha marisindica | reverse complement strand
ACCCTCGCCAACGACGACCGTGCTAGCCGTAGTACAAAGCAGCCATTAAAACAATTGCCGGAAATGATTCACCCCGCGTAGACATCATGCCGAGGCCGCATCTGGCCATCGTCAGCATCATTGGTCGTGACGAGGACCGAAAACTCCGGAACACGTTTCAAGGACATGCCACAAACACGCTCTCTTCTTCTTTTTTCTTCTTCTTCTTTCTTCTTCTTCCATCATCATCATCATCATCATCATCATCATCATCATCATCATCATCATCATCATCATCATCATCATCATCATCATCATCATCTTCTTCTTCTTCTTCTTCTTCTTCTTTCTTCTCCTCTCCTTCTTCTTCTTCTTCTTCTTCTTCTTCTTCTTCTTTTCTCTTCTTCTTCTTTTCTTCTCTTCTTCTTCTCACTTCTTCTTCTTCTCCTTCTTCTCTTCATTCTTCTCCCTTCTTCTTCTCTTCTTCTCCTTCTTCTTCTTCTTCTTCTTCTCCTTCTTCTTCTTCTTCTTCTTCTTCTTCTTTCTCATCTTCTTTCTTCTCCTTCTCCATCTTCTTTCTTCTTCTTCTTCTTCTTCTTCTTCTTCTTCTTCTTCTTCTTCTTCTTCTTCTTCTTCTCCTTCTTCTTCTTCTTCTCCTTCTCCTTCTTCTTCTTCTTCTTCTTCTTCTTCTTCTTCTTCATCTTCTCCCTCTCCTTCTTCTTCTCCTTCTCCTTCATCATCATCATCATCATCATCATCATCTCTCTCTTCTTCTTCTTCTTTCTTCTTCTTCTTCTTCTTCTTCTTCTTCTTCCGGTTGACTGGACGTAAAACATCAACTTACTTACTTACTTATTCTTTTTCTTCTTTCGCCCTGATATAACCGCAATGGTTGACTGGGCGTAAAACATCAAGTTACTTACTTTCTTCTTCTTCTTCTTCTGCTTCTTTTTTTCTTTTCTTCCGTGAAAGAATCATCTGGTTTTGCTTTGAGCTGTTTTGATGTGTTGTTTTGGTGTGTCCAGTGTGTGGAAGAATGTCGGTCATTAATTAATTGTTGCCCGTTTTAGCTGTGTAAATAAATTAAGCTTTGTATAGTCAGAATGCTCGTGTGTGCGGGTGCCTCTGTGTGTGTGTGTGTGTGTGTGTGTGTGTGTGTGTGTGTGTGTGTGTGTGTGTGCTGTGTGCATGCGCTTAGAATAGTCTCTAGGGACAAGGTTTTCCGCTCTACAAATAATGTTATTATTATTATTATTATTATTATTATTATTATTATTAACTGTCATGCCAACATTCTTGCAAACACTGGACAACAAAACAGCATAACTAAACAGTTAACCAACGGCAGATGAGTATCACACATTTCTTTTCTTTTTTAACCGTTTAACTGTTAAGTGTTGTTATGTGGCTGGAAATAGGGGATTACTTCAAAAATGCGCATGTTGTGTTTTGTCATAATACATAGCTTCTTCTCTTTCTTTTTTACACTTTTTTTTTCTACACTTTTTTTTCCTTCTACACTTCGACCTAAAAAAATCAAAAAAAGAATCTACACTTTGACCTAAAATAATCAATCAAATTATTAAAAAAAAAAAAAAAAAAAATTGCGTTCGTTTTAACTAGCTTTTATGTGTTTGGATCTTTTCCCGGAAAAGCCGTTTCTCGCTAAGTCTGTCGTATATCATAGGTACGTGCTGAGAGTCCAGCTGCTGCGTGTTCGTAGCTCTCTGGCTGGAGTTCCGATAGCGAGGCTGAAGACGGACATTTCTCTACGTCACTTCCTCTCTTCAGGCCCAAACGCCTGCTGCAGGTTCGGCTGCCAGACTTGCCCTCGCTGGCAACATCTCGAATGAAACAACCCATTTTTCAGGTCTGAAACCACGTCTGAATAAATAGGTTTCGGAGCTCTGGTGCATCAAGCGGGTCGAGTGCCCTCACAACAAACAGCTCCAAAAAAAAAAAAAAAAAAAGAGGGGTTAGGGGGGGGTGGGGGGGGGGGGGGGGAGGGGGTGGAGGGGAAGATAAGTGGGGGAGGGGGGGGAGAAGGTTCGAAATTGAATGTTTTTATACTAGGAATTTTGGGCCGATCATTGAACGGGGGTCTGAATGGCGATTTCGCTACTCCTCTTGTCAGCTGGGTTCGCTAAAAATATTAATAGTTCTTTCAAATCTTCCTGATGTACGATTCTGTGTGTGTGTGTGTGTGTGTGTGTGTGTGTGTGTGTGTGTGTGTGTGTGTGTGTGTGTGTGTGTGGTTGTGTGGTGTGTGTTGTGTTGTGTGTGTGTGTGTGTGTGTGTGTGTGTGTGTGTGTGTGTGTGTGCGAGTGCGTTTGTGCGTGTGTGTGTGCGTTCGTGTTGTATGCGTTAAATTTTGAAAATATATACATTTAAAGAATGTGTAAGCGCCTAGTGCCTGCTCGGGCTAGGCACTCTTAAGTATCCATTATTATTATTATTATATCCCTCATGAATGAGCGTTAAAAGCAAGTATTTGTCTCTCTTTCTTTGCTGGTCAGTTGAT
>JABMCL010001419.1:125000-137500 GCA_018857735.1 Alviniconcha marisindica | reverse complement strand
ATGTCCAAAGTACAGGCAGAGCCATTTCGGTTATCCGCACCCCCTTCCAGTCTACCCAGCCCGCCCTCCACCCCTGTCCCACCTCCTCCATATGCAGTGCTGTTTCAATTGTCCCTCCCTCCCTTCCCCGCCAAGCCTTCCACCCCTCCCTCCCCTCCCCCACCCCACCCCCCACCCCACCCATTCCATTCCACCCACCCCATATAACTGTTCCGCACCCCCACCTCCTCCCAATTGTCCGTCCCCCTTTCCAAACGTTCCACCCTCCCTCACCCACACCCTCCCAATTCCGCCCACCACCCAGTATGTAACTGTCCTGCACCCCCCCCGACCCCCACCTGTCCCCCCTCTTCCAAACGCTCTCCACCCTCCCTCACCCCCCCAATTCCGCCCACCACCCAATATAACTGCTCCGCACTTCCCCCCCCCAATTGTCCTCCCCTCTTCCAAACGTTCCACCCTCCCCTCACCCACACCCCCCAATTCGCCCACACCAATGTAACTGCTCCGCACCCCCCCCAATTGTCCCCCCCCTTCCAAACGTTCCACCCCTCCCCTCACCCAACCCCCCATCCGCCCACCACCCAATATGTAACTGCTCCGCACCCCACCCTCCCAATTGCCCCCTCTTCCAAACGTTCCACCCCTCCCTCACCTCCACTCCCACCACCACCCTAATATGTAACTCTCCGCACCCCACCTCCCCATTCCTCCTCCTCAACGCTAACCTCCACTCTCCCCCACCCTCCACTCTTCCGACGATTCCTGCTGTCTTTCGTCAGACTGAGACAAAGGACGGACTGGTCAAGGGGGACACAGTTGTCAACCTCACGCGGTCCGTTCTTCCTGCCAGTACAGGGCTGCAAAAGCAGACGGTCACTTCCTGCTCGTTAGCACGTCTGCCGTACTAATCACCTGCTCCGGCCTGTGGCCCCCTTAATTGCCCTACCTCCACCCTCCACCGACTCCACCCCACCTCTTCCATCCTCTCCCCTCCCCTCCCCTCCCTCTCCCCGCCCCTTTCTTTTTTTTCCCCGGCAGACCGACTCCTTCGGTTCCGACCGTGGACGATCTGGTTGCACGTGCGGGGACGTCTGCTGCTGTTGTGTCGCTTAATGTCCTCGGATGTCGGCTGACGTGTTTTAGGGACAAGCTGAGACCAACGCCGAAGCGCGGTTCAGTATAGCTAATTTACGTCCACGGAAGCCAGAAGGCTCGTCAGGACGGACATGCAGCCAGCCCAGGACGGCCACCTCGTCGACTCTCACACAGCTCCCGAACTACGCGGTGACGTCTGGACGGGTCTTGGCTTTTGTCTGTGCGTGCAAGGCACCTAGAGGGACGACGTCCACGTCCTTCACCGGTGGCAGCAGGCTGTGGTCATGAGACTACTCACGGGCCACAACCCACTCAACGCCCACATGTTTAAAAAAAGAAAAAAGAAAAAAAGAAAAGAAGAAAAGAAAAAAAGAAAAAAGAAAAAAAAAAAAGAAAAAAAAAAGGAAGCTGGCACCATCACCAACTTGCAACTGCGGTCTTGGAGACCAGACGGCCGAACATACACTGCATGCAGAGATACGCCCGCTTCTGCAGACAGCAAGAACAAACGTGTGGCCAGCGGCAGTCCAGCTATATACACACCAAACTCTACGGCAGTCCAGCTATATACACACCAAACTCTACGGCAATTCCAGCTACACGCCAGACTCTACAGCAGTCCAGCTATATACACACCAAACTCTACGGCAGTCCAGCTACACACCAAACTCTACGGCAATTCCACCTACACACCAAACTCTACGACAGCAGGGAGGAACTGGAGAAGACAGCCACATTCATCTTGTAGAGTGGACTCTCAGTGCAGCGACGATGGAGAAGAAGTATTAGTTTGTGCATTAGTCTTTACATTGCATTGCACAGGGCAGCGACGCACGAACGACTGTGTGGATCTCCAGCAGCTCTGTGGCTCTCTGTGGATCTCCAGCAGCTCTGTGGCTCTCTGTGGATCTCCAGAAGCTCTGTGGCTCTCTGTGGATCTCCAGCAGCTCTGTGGCTCTCTGTGGATCTCCAGCAGCTCTGTGGCTCTCTGTGGATCTCCAGCAGCTCTGTGGCTCTCTGTGGATCTCCAGCAGCTCTGTGGATCTCCAGCAGCTCTGTGGTTCTCTGTGGTTCTCCAGCAGCTCTGTGGATCTACAACAGCGCTGTGGATCTCTGTGGATCTGCATCAGAGCTGTGGGTCTACATCAGAGCTGTGGATCTACAGCAGCTTTGTGGCTCTCTGTAGATCTACAGCCGCTCTGTGGATCTCTGTGGATCTCTGTGGATCTCCAGCAGCTCTGTGGCTCGCTGTAGATCTACAGCCGCTCTGTGGATCTCTGTGGATCTACAGCAGCTCTGTGGATCTACAACAGTACTGTGGATCTACTATAGCGCCGTGGATATCTGAGCATCTATAACAGCACTGTTGATCTACAGTAACTTTGTGGCTCTCTGTAGATCTACAGTAGTTTTGGACGAAGCATGAGTGTGTCTTGGATATAATTGATCGTTGATTCTCTCGAAATCTGCTTCTCTAGTGGACCATTAGAGAAACAGATTTCGAGAAAATCAATGATCGTCTTTTTTTGGTCTTTTTTCTTTCTTTCTTTTTTCTCCTTTTTCATTCGCCCTGATATAACCGTACTGTTTGACTGGGCATAATGTTTCAAGTTACTCTTCTTCTCTTTCTTCTATTTTTTCATCATCGTCATCATCATCGTCATCATCATCATCATCATCATCATCAGCTTCTTGTTCTTGTTCTTCTTCTTCTTCTCGCCCTGATATAACCGCACCGGTTGACTGGGCGTAAAACACCAGCTTACTTACTTACTTACTTCTTCTTCTTCGTTCCTTCTTCTTCTTCTTCTTCTTCTTCTTCTTCTTTCTTCTTCTTCTTCTTCTTCTTCTTTCTTCTTCTCTTCTTCTTCTTCTTCTTCTTCTTCTTCTATCGCCCTGATATAACCGTACTGGTTGACTGGGCGTAAAACACCAACTTACTTACTCTTCTTCTTCTTCTTCTTCAGTTTTACCACTAGGAGAGACGGTGACTTGCCTGACGTTTCTCAAGCGTATCGTGAACCGCAAAAGGTCCCAGTCACTGCGTTTAGCCGCAGCACCCGCACGACCTGATTCTGCAAGATGCTTTAATTTCAGTGAAATCTCGCCTCCAACAAAGATACGAGGAGGATTCCCTACGACGGACCGGAAATGGGTCTGGCACCAGCAGGAACCTCGATAAAAGTCAGTTCCGGTAATCGGCTTCCGTCGCTTTTCTCTTTGCCTGAAAGTACCGCCATAATTAATGTGACCTAATTTCGACCTACTTGGCAGTCGTCCTCTTTCCCCACCCTGTTTAAAGAGGTTGCACCAAGGAAAAACGGCCTCCCACCACGACAGGAATTTTAGAGGGTTAACCCCTTCACTGCCCCAGCCTGTACAATTTCCGGGCTGAATGACGCACGGACCCGCCTGCAAACAGTATATTTTCCGGTCCTATAGCATCTGTTTTTAGTGCTATGCGTTTTGGTGGAAATCCTTTCACATGCCAGCCCGAAAAAGAAGACAAAAAAGGCGTAAGGGTTTCAGATTTCGGACTTTAATTAGTCGTTTTTAAGTGACATCATGGCAGTGAAGGGGTTAATAGCCGATCCCGGCTCTCTGGGTGCTAGTGAGCCGGTTTGGCCCAGCCGTAATTAAAACGTTAGGTTGGTTATTAAGCACAAGGGCCACGGCTCGATTCCGTTTCGGCTCTCCTGTCTCTTCGAAGAGGTATTGGTCTGTGGACACTGCCTTGTGACTTTGTCCCTCACAGTTAATGAAACATTCAAATGGATCTCATCGCTGCCCATCTTAATGCCGGAGTCATTCTGGTGGTGACAGTGTAGCGATAGGTATATAATCTCCCTCTTCCCCCCACCTCCATACCTCATTTCCCCCCTCCCCCTTCTCCCCGTCCCTAATAAGCCTTATGGCTCTGTGGACGTTAAGCACCACGTTTTACTTACTTACTTACTC
This sequence comes from Alviniconcha marisindica, assembly GCA_018857735.1. NCBI lineage: Eukaryota > Metazoa > Mollusca > Gastropoda > Provannidae > Alviniconcha > Alviniconcha marisindica. Next base: position 133,444 of record JABMCL010001419.1, on the reverse strand, counting down.
TACTCTCTCACTCACCACTCACTCACTCACTCACTCACTCACTCACTCACTCACTCACTCACTTACTTACTTACTTACTGCGAATGTCCAGATCGTCAGGACGTGAGATGACTCAAGTGAGATCACACTTTGTAGTAAACCTTTGCACATCAGCGTCAGGTAGAACAGAGCAATGATAAATCTGGTAAACGAAATACACGGAATGATCTTAAACACTCACAAAGAGTAGTGCCGTGGGCTATGTATTTCCGGAGTCTGTCTGATTTGCGATGTGTATAGATACCCAGGAATGGGGGAGGGAGAAGAGCACAGGAACACAAGGGGTTAAATCGAGAGAGAGAGGCGGGGTGTGGGGGCGGGTGAGCAGAAACAGTGAGGGGATGAGAGGGAAAGATGGAGAGGCAGAGACAGAGAGACAGAGACAGTGAGGGATGTAGAAAAAAAAGGGAAGAGGGAGGAGAGAAGAGAGGACGAGTAGGAGGAGGATGAGAGACGACAGGACGAGAAGAAGAGACAGGAGAGAGCATTGAGAAAGTGAGAATGAGAGAGAAACGGGCATGAGACAGAGAGAGAGAGAGAGAGAGAGAGAGAGAGAGAGAGAGAGAGAGAGAGAGAAAAGTGGAGAGGTAGAGAGAGACAGAGACAGTGAGGATGAGAGAGAAAACTAGAGAGGCAGAGACAGAGCACGGAAAACATGTAAAAAATGGTTCATTTCTTCCACACCTTGATTCAACCATAGAAAACCAAATCCATACTGATACAACTTACAAGGAACATTTGAGGCCCAATTTCTATTACCTCGTTCATCTAATACATGTAACATCCTATAAGCTTTGCTTGGTAATTTGGACGCCTCCATTCTCATTAATTTTAACCAGTAACGTATGCATCTTACTGCAGAGTTCACAAATAATGGATACCTATTTGTTTCACCATAGAAAAGGGGCATTTGGCGTTCGCATCTCTACTCCCAAAAACCTTTTCAGCGCAAATAAGGGACCTTTTCGCAATGAACCGCTGCTGTTTCAAGACCCCATAGCTCAGCACCATAGAGCGATGGGTTGCATTTGGAAAAATCAAAAAATTTAAAGGGAAAAAAATTAAAAAACTATTTTTATTCAATGTTCGAAACTTTTAAATACATAATACCGCATTCTTAGCTTTACTTGAAAGTCAGACATGACGCAGAAAAACCAGTTTCGGGGAAGAAGAAAACACCAAATTTATACACATTCCCACGGGCAATACAACACTGCAACGTCCACTTCCCTTGCACCCAGGAAACCCCCCTTTTTAAAACAACTATGTTATTTTACTCATATTTACTTTTAACTGAAGGGAGGAGGATGCTCTTTGCAACTGTTCAACTGTGTCTGTAAACCAATAACCGTTTCTGACAACAGCACAACATCATCAGCCAATAGCAAAATAAACAATTCAAAATAATCATTGATAAACGATGCACCAGATAGACACAGAGACAGAGAGAGACACGGAAAGTGAGGATGAGAGAAAAAGGTGGAGAGGCAGAGACAAAGAGAGACAGAGACAGAATGAGACAGAGAGTGTGAGGATGAGAGAGAAAAGTGGAGAGGCAGAGACAGAGACAGAAAGAGACAGAGAAAGCGTGGATGAGAGAGAAAAGTGGAGATGCAGAGACAGACAGAGAGAGAGAGGCAGAGAGAGTGAGACAGAGGCAGTGAGGATGAGAGAGAAAGATGGAGAGGCAGAGACAGGGAGAGACAGAGACAGAGAGAGTGAGGATGAGAGAGAAAAGTGGAGAGGCAGAGACAGAGAAAGTGAGGTTTAAGAAAAAAGTGGAGCGGAGAGAGAAAGGGAGAGAGACGGGGGAGGGGGGGGGGGGGGGGGGGGGTTTGGAGGGGGGTGGGGGGGGGGGGGGGAGGGGGGCCCGACAGACAGAGAAGAGAGAGAAAGAAAAGAAAGGGGGATTTTAATAACACTGTTCAGTCGCATAGGTCCCCTAAGTATAAAGACACGACGAAAATAGAGGGGGAAGGGGGACAACAGACACAGACAAAACACAGACAACAGCCCACAGCCCAACACACACGACAATAAAAGACGGAGTTTGGAAAAAAATAAAAACGAGAAAATTTTTATAGGACAAACTCGGGCGTTTTTCGCTGTCCACTTTCAGCGACAATAATTTTCGATTTTTTGCTTTTTGAAACCATTTTTAGAGTTCGGGGGTTTGGAGTTTGGTGTGGGTGGGGTTTGCGTGCTGCGTGCGTGCGTGTGATTTCCTGGGGTTGTGTGGTTTTGTTGTTGGTGTTGTGTGTGTGTGTGTGTGTGAGGTGTGGTGGTTTGGTGTGTTGTGTGTTGGTTTGGGGTTGTTTTGTGTGTTTTGGCCGCCCCGTCCCGTCTGTCTGCGGTCTGTCTGTTGTCAGTGGTATTGTAAAGCGCCCTGTGCCCCACCTTGGGCGGTTTGATGGGGGCTCCAAGAAATCCCCTTTATTTTTTACCATCCAAACCCTTTTTAGTCTCGCCATCTCACCCAACCGAGCCGCTGGGACCAACGTTTTTTTCCCGCCACCCTGCACCCCCTGCCCCCTCCCCGACCCCAGAGACGGATGCTGAAAAGGGGCAGAAAATAGTCGGGAGGAAGCCCACAGCCCTCGATCCCCCGGTCCCCCGCCATCGCTGCTGACAAAGCCCGGCCGGACGTGACCAAAAACCCCAGCGGCTGCACCCAACCCCGGCCGCCGCTTTCCGCCGCCGGCCGCCGCCCGGGTTTGGGAAACCCAAAAAACGGGCCCGAAGTCGGGTTAGACAAAACTGAAAAAAAGGCAGGGCCCCCCCCCCCCCCCCCCCCCCCCCCCCCCCCCCCCCCCCCCCCCCCCCCCCCCCCCCCCCCCCCCCCCCCCCCCCCCTTCCCCTCCCCCCCCCCCCCCCCCCCCCCCCCCCCCCCCCCCCCCCCCCCCCCCCCCCCCCCCCCCCCCCCCCCACCCCCCCCCCCCCCCGTCTGCCCGCACGAAACTTAACAAAACTGACGAGGTCGGGGTCGCGGGATAATCGTTAATAAAGTTGGCCTACTAACCGTTTCGCGTTATTGTCTCTATCCCTCTCGTTCCCCGCTAAACCGGGTTGGGGGGGGAAATTTTCGGGGAGGGGGGGAAAGGGGTAGGGGGGTGGGGGTGGGGAGGTGGGGGGGGGGGGGGGGGGGGGGGTTGGGGGGGGGGGAAAAGTCGCTTTGGTTAAATACTGAAACCATCATTTAAATGTAATATATCCCCGGTTAAGTTCTTAACCTTTTCAAAAAAAACGAAAATTCTGAACAGAATGGGGTTTATATTTTCCTGTTTTTATTTCCATTTAAAATTAAATTTTCCCTTTTTAACTGTGGGGCTTTTTGGGCCCCACCGGTCAGGCTTTTGTTTGGTTTGGTAGCGGACGACCGGGGGTTTTCGATTCCCGCTTGGGGGCCTCCCCTTTTTTTTCCTTCAGTTTTTTGGTCTGTGGCCATTTTGTCCTGTGACTTTGCCCCTCGAAATTTAAAAACATTAAATCGGCTGTCGCCACTGCCCGCCCTTAATCATTTATTCTGGCGGTGACAGTTATGTAGCTTTAAAATTTTACCCCCCCCTCCCCCCCCCCCCCCCCCCCCCCCCACCACCCGCCCCCCCCTTCTCCCCGGAACCCCAAATCCCCCCCAGTACCCTCTCCCGGAGAAAAATGGGCGTTAAAAGGGGGGGTTTAAACCCCTTTACTGGGCCGATGGGGGATTTTAAATTTCGACCATAAAAGCCGAAATTGAAAACCGTTAAGCGTTTTTGCTTCTTTTTCGGACTGGGTGTGGAAAAGGGTTTTTTATCAAAAAACACAGGTTTTTTAAAAAAGTGTGATAGGACCGGAAAAAAACTGTTTTCAGCCCGGAAAATTTTACGGCTGGGGCCTTTAAGGGGTTAATGATCCATCGATCTAAGCCCAGGCTAGGTTTTTTTTTGCGGAAAAGCCAAATTGACAGTGTTTAAAGTCTTCTGTCTTCCGTGGGGTGTGTTGTAAAGGGGTGTGTGGGCCCCTGTCTCTTTCGCCATGCAGCCTTTGGGAAAGAAAGTTGGGTTTTTTACCCCCAGAAACCGGCGCGGTTATTCGGGCGAAAAATCTATATTTTTAAATTTTTTAATAATGTGTAGTTTTAAAATGGGTCTATATACATTTTTAAAACCATGAAAAAGGTGAAAACGAAACATAACTAAAAACGATCTCAAATTTAAATTTTCCCAAAAAATATAATTTCTTTGTTAAAATTTTTTTTTTAAAAAAAAAATTTGAAAAATATCTTCCAACAAAAAACCCTTTCCACCATTGGACACGAAAAAACCCCTAGCTAAAACCCAAAAGCAGACCAGTCAACCAACAAGGGGGGGAAATTTCTGCGCTCGAAAAACTAAAAAAGACAACAACAAAAACCGAGTCGCCTTGGTAACTTCCCCGGAATTTTAAATACAAAAGGTACATAAACCAAGGGTTTCCCCAAAAAAACAAAAAACAAAAGGGGGGGGGGGGGGGGGGGAGGAAAGGGAGGTAGGTTGCTTAATGTCCCCGGATGTCGGTTGACTATTAGGGGAAACTGTGACCAATGCCGAAGCAGGTTAATAACTTTACGTCCACGGAAAAGAAGGCTCTTAGGACGGACAGCCCCGGGCGGGCCCCCTCGACTCTCACCCGTCTGAACTTGAAAAAAGAAAAAAGAAAAAAAAAGGATGTGTGTGGTGTGTGTGGTGATGTTAATGTCCTCAGATGTAATTTTACATATTAGGGACAAGCTGGACCCAAATTCGAAGCTGGGTTTAATATACTTTACGTCCCCGGAAACCAAAGGCTCGTTGGACGGACACCCCAGGACGGCCCCTGACCCCCACAGCCCCAACTTGAAAAAAAAAAAAAAAAAAAAAGGACCCCCCATGGCATATTCCCTCATTTCGGGCCCACTCGGCAACCAGGTGTGCCAGGCATAAGACAAAACCAATTTTTATTCAGACCGGACATAGTCCTTGTCTCAAACTGGTTGAACATATAAAAAAAAAATCCCATTTCGGTTCCTCGTTAATTGTCCCAAATCAGAAACAGAACAGGCATACAGGCATGTAGTTTTGTGCAAAAGTTTTGGGGGGTGTGTGTGTGTGTGTGGGGGTTTATAAATTGTTTGGTTTTGGGGGAAGGTGAGGGTGCTGGTCCCGGGTTGTGGTGTCATTTGTATTTTGTTTTTAATGTGTTCAATTTTAAACTCATTTTTATGGGCAGGCGGGGTGACAAAAAATTTTTCTTTTAATTTTTTGATTGCAACGGACATAAAGTTTTTGTTTGAATTTAATTTCTCCAAAAACCCCTTTCAACGGGTTTTTTAAGGAAAAAAAGGGGGTGGGGGGGGGGATTACCCCGAAAAATTTTCATGTTGTGTTCTTTCCCGTTAAATTAAATAGGGTTCTTTTAAATCTTTTACGTGTTTGGATCCCGTTCAAAACACACCCCTTCGTGTGCGCAGTAGAATCGCTCTCAAGCTGGTATTCGGCTCCTTCGTCTTCGGACTGCTTGCCCATCTCAAGTCTTGTGGTCAACGCTACTTCCGGTCAGCGGTACTCTGGAATAATCTGCCCTGTTCTTTCCCACACTATTGTTCCTTCGTCTTGCTGCCCGTTTTAAGTTGTGTATATTTAGCTTTGTATAGTCAGAATGCTTGTGTGTGCGGGTGCTTGTGTGCGTGCGTGCGTGCGCGCGTGTGGTTTGTGTGTGTGTTTTGTGTGTGTGTGTGGTGTGTGTGTGTGTGTGTGTTTGTGTGTGTGTGTGTGTGTGTGTGTGTGTGTGTGTGTGTGTGTGTGTGTGGTGCCTCTGTGTGTTGTTTGTGTGTGTGTGTGTGTGTGTGTGTGTGTGTGTGTGTGTGTGTGTGTGTGTGTGTGTGTGTGTGTGTTTGTGTGTGTTTGTGTTTGTGTGTGTGTGTGTGTGTGTGGTGTGTGGTGCGTCTGTGTGTTTGTGTGTGTGTGTGTGTGTGTGTGTGTGTGTGTGTGTGTGTGTGTGTGTGTGTGTGTGTGCCTCGTGTGTGCGTGCGCATGAGTGGGTCGTGATGTGTGTGTGTGTGTGTGTGTATGTGGTGTGTGCGTGGGTGCCTTGTGTGTGTGTGCCTGTGCCTGTGTGTGTGTGTGTGTGATCTGTTGTGTGTGTGCAGGTGCCTGTGTGTTGGTGTGTGTGTGTGTGTGTGTGTGTGTGTGTGTGTGTGTGTGTGCGGTGCCTCTGTGTGTGGTGGTGTGTGTGTGTTGGTTTGTGTGTGTGTGTGTGTGTGTGTGTGTGTGTGTGTGTGTGTGTGTGTGTGTGTGTGTGTGTATGTGTGTGTGTGTGTGTGCGGGTGCCTCTGTGTGTGGTGTGTGCAGGTGCCTGTGTGTGTGTGTGTGTGTATCTGTGTTAGGTGCCTGTGTGTGTGTGTGTGTGTGTGTGTATCTGTGTGCGTGCATGTGCCTGTGTGTGTGTGTGTGTGTGTGTGTGTGTGTGTGTGTGTGTGTGTGGTGTGTGTGTGTGTGTGTGTGCTTGCTGGGGCCTCTGTGTGTGCGTGCGCGCGCGCTGCGGTGTGTGTGTTGGTTTGTTGTGTTGTGTGTGTGTGTGTGTGTGTGTGTGTGTGTGTGTGTGTTGTGTGTGTGTGTGTGTGTGTGTGTGTGCGTGCGGGTGCCTCTGTGTGTGTGTGTGCAGGTGCCTCGGTGTGTGTGTGTGTGTGTGGTGTGTGTATCTTGGTGTGTGCAGGTGCCTGTGTGTGTGTGTGTGTGTGTGGGTGGGTGGGTGTTGGTGGGTGGGTGCCTGTGTGTGTGTGTGTGTGTGTGTGTGTGTATGTGCGCTTGCTTGCTTGCTTAGAATAGTCTCTAGGGACAAGATTTTGCGCTTTAAAAATAGTTTATTTTTATTATTATCTCAAATCTTGTGGTCAACGCTACTTCCGGTCAGCGTTACTCTGGAATAATCTGCCATACAACTCCGCCCAGTCCTTCCGACAGCCTTCCGACCCCCCCCCCCCCTTCTCCCTTACTGTTCTTTATAAGATAAGCATTGACTGCTTCTGTTTTCTTTCCAATACTAGTCACATGAACTGATCAGATGTTCTGCTACTTCATTTGCTCATAATATGCTCACCGTATGCTCATAATATGTAGCTGAATGATGTATGGCATGTGTTCATCTGGCGCTGTGAGCACCTATGTTTTGTGTGGAAATTCTCATGCATAACGTTTCACTCACTTATTCATGCCCATATGTTTTATAAATATGCCTTGTAATTTGTATCGATTCATCAATAGTTTAGCAAGGACTAGTTGTTAGACAGGTTTTGCTGAACCTAAATTTCAATCCTTGTAAAAAAACGTTTCGAGTTCGAGTTCTCTCTCTCTCTCTCTCTCCCCTCTCTCTCTCTCTCTCTCTCTCTCTCTCTCTCTCCCCTCCTTTCTTAATCCCCACAGCTCCCCCTAAACCTTCTTCTCTTTCCCTTTTTCCTCCTCTCTCTCTCTCTCTCTCTCTCCTTTTCTCCTTTCTCCCCTCTCTTCCCCTCTTTCATACCGTTGGCAAAATGAATTTTTCAGGCTGCCCGATTAATAGTCTGACCTAGCTATTAACACAATCTGACCTATAAACATAACCTGTCCCATTCGTAGAGCGTGATCTGACCCAGTTACACAGTGACCGAAGAGTGTGATCTACACAGCGACCAAAGAGTGTGATCTGACCTAGTTGCATCGTCTTCCTAAAGAGCGCGATCTACTTATTGTCCAAAAAGTGTGATTTGACCCCGTTACACAGTGACCAAAGAGTGTGATCTGACCCAGTTACACAGTGAATAAAGAGTGTGATCTGACCCAGTTACACAGTGAGTAAAGAGTGTGATCTGACCCAGTTACACATTGAGTAAAGAGTGTGATCTGACCCAGTTAGGCACTGACAAAAGTGTGTGGTCTGACTCAGTTAGGCACCGACCAAAGGGTGTGATCTGACCGAGTTAGGCACCGACCAAAGGGTGTGATCTGACGCAGTTAGGCACTGACCAAAGAGTGTCATCTGACCTACTTACACAGTCTGACCAAAGTATGATATGACCCAGTTAGGCACTGACCAAAGGGTGTGATCTGACCCAGTTACACACTGACCAAAGAGTGTGATCTGACCCAGGCATTGAACCGCAAAGAGTCTGATCTGACCCAGTTACACACTGACCAAAGAGTGCGATCTGACCAAGGCACTGAACAATGAGTGTGATCTGACCCAGTTAGGCACTGACCGAAGAGTGTTGACCTGACCCAGTTAGGCACTGACCAAAGAGCGTGATCTGACCCAGATAGGCACTGACCGAAGAGTGTGACCTGACCCAGTTAGGCACTGACCGAAGAGTGTGACCTGACCCAGTTAGGCACTGACCGAAGAGTGTGACCTGACCCAGTTAGGCACTGACCGAA
>JABMCL010001419.1:115000-117500 GCA_018857735.1 Alviniconcha marisindica | reverse complement strand
TGTCTAAAAAAAATAAAAAAATAAAAATTAAAATCCGATTTCTGAATACGGAGTACATACAGACACGACGTTATTGCGTCGTGGGACAGACAGATTGGTCTTTAGACGGGAGAGCCCAAGCAATCGGTAGTCGATAATAATCTAACGTTTTCTCGTCTCCCTTTTTTCTGCAGCCTCTCCCGAGCGCCTTAGTTCACACTCCTTAATTCACACTCCTTAATTCACACTCCTTAATTCACACTCCTTAATTCACACTCCTTAATTCACACTCCCTCCGTTCCTGGTCTTCCCTGTCCCCTCTGACAGTCCCTCCTTCTCCGCCTTCTATCTGTTTGTCTCTCTGTCTCTGTCTGTCTGTCTCTCTGTCTCTGTCTGTCTGTCTCTCTGTCTCTATCTGTCTGTCTCTCTGTCTCTGTCTCTATCTGTCTCTCTGTCTATGTCCTGTCTCTCTGTCTCTGTCTCTATCTGTCTGTATCTCTGTCTCTGTCTCTCTGTCTCTATTTGTCTGTCTGTCTGTCTGTCTGTCTGTCTGTCTGTCTGTCTCTGTCTCTCTGTCTCTCTCTGTCTCTTTCTGTCTCTCTCTCTGTCTCTGTCTCTGAGAATAACTTCTCGTCAAATTTGGCGGATTTGTTTGCATCACATGTTTGCCAAATAAAATTTGATTGTTGTATACATGTATGTCCGTGAAAGAAATTTATTTCCGATGTTTCTGCACATTGTTTTGTAGGAACTCTGTGTAACTGCATTAATCAATTGCTTATTCGCACTTATAATACCTGTTTATGGTATAGTCGTGCTTACTTGTGTTTGTAGTATAGCAAGGACTGGCTGTTAGATAGGTCCAAATGGACCTAACGCTACTATTCTTGAGTATTAAAGTTTTCGAGTTCGAGCTCTCTCTCTCTCTCTCTCTCTCTCTCTCTCTCTCTCTCTCTCTCTCTCTCTCTTAGCATAGCAAGGACTGGCTGTTAGATAGGTCCAAATGGACCTAACGCTACTATCCTTGAGTATTAAAGTTTTCGAGTTCGAGTTCGAGATGTCTCTGTCTCTATCTTAATGCATATGCGTTTTCCCGAGCGCCTGGATGCCACCTTGAACTGAACTGAACCGTTGTGCTACGGAGCCTGAAAGAAACAAAATGCCCCCCCCCCACCACCCCCCCCTTTCCACCCTCCTCCCCCCCCCCCCTTTCCATCCTTCCTTCACCTTTCCCCTCTTCCCATCTATAAACTGGTTCCGTTTGCCATAGAAGAGGGCCCAATATCGGTCAACCTGTCAGGTCAAAAATAGGTTCCTAGTGCTCACCTGAGAACAATAGGCCGTTTATTGAACGTGAAAACTGGCGTGCAAAAAGCAGGCTGGGACATGACGCCAGAGGCTGTTGTGCTAAGAGCAGCTAGACGGCTACGCGGCAGACTGTGACGAGTAGCTCTAAGCACGTGCAGCTCGACTGGAGAACAAAGAGGTTGTGGGTGATTGGGTCCACACCCACAGGTGTGTAATATATACCTGTCTGTCTCTGGTCCAGAGAGACGGTTTGGCCTAGCGGTAAGGCGGTAGGCTGGTAAGCGGAAGGACCTCGGTTCGATACCGCTTCGGCTCTCCTTTCTCTTCAAAAGTTGTGGTTTGTGGACACTGTCTTGTGACTTTGTCCCTCACAATTAATGAAACATTAAAATGGCGCTCTCGTCGCTGCCCATCTTAATGCAGGTCATTCTGGTGGTGACAGTGGAGCGATAGGTATATACTCTCCCTCTTCCCCCACCTCCATACCCCCTTCCCCCCATTCTCCCCGTCCCTAATAAGCCTTATGGTTTCTGTGGAACGTTAAGCACCATGTTTACTTTACTCTGGTCCAAATCACCACAGATCTCAGGAGCTGTGTGAGAGTCGAGCTGGCCGTCCGGGGATCCCTGTCCCTAATAAGCCTGCGGTTTGTGTGGACGTAAAGCAACACTCAACCAAATCACCGCGTGAGCCGGCTTGGCCCAGCGGTAAGGCGTTAGGCTGGTAAGCAGAGGAGAGGGACTTCGGTTCGAATCTGCTTCGGCTCTTCTTTGTCTTCAAAAAGGCTGAGGTCTGTGGACACTGTCCTGTGACTTCGTCCCTCACAATTAACGAAGCATTAAAATAGCTCTCATCGCTGCCCATCTTAATGCAGAAAGTCACTCTGTTGCTGGTGACAGTGTAGCGGTAGGTATATAATCTCCCTCTTCCACCACCTCCATACCCAGTTCTTCCCGTCCCTAATAAGCCTCACGGTTTTCGGTGGACGTTAAGCACCATGCTTGCCTACTTACTTGCACACCAGTGTGCCAGTTCACATCTCAGAGCCCCGGAGAGATCGGATGAAGGTGAGAGGCCTTGGAGTTGGAGTTGGGTTCCCAAAAGTGATCACGTTGTCTTGCGCTTCAGGTTTCAACAGCTGCTCTTTCCGACTCTGCGACCGTGTTCCGCACAGCTGTTGAAAGGGAAGGTTAAGGGGTACGCAAGTCGATTC
>JABMCL010001419.1:105000-110000 GCA_018857735.1 Alviniconcha marisindica | reverse complement strand
CCTTATAAATACTTCATTATTATTATCATTATTAGTCGTAGTAGTAGTACTAATAGACTAGTAGTAGTAGTAGTAGTAGGAAGAAGAGCAGCAGCAGCAGCAGCAGCAGCAGCAGCAGCAGTAGCAGTAGTAGTAGTAGTAGTATCAGGACGATCAAACTCAGTCATAAGCAAATGCACATTTTCAAAATCTCTTCTCATAGGCAAACCCTTTCTCGTGTGAAGTCCACAAAATCAGTCCCTACACGTATAATTATGAAACAAAACACAATTACGTTCAAAAACATCAAATACACATTTCTGAAGAGATAGTCTCATCAACATTGACCTTGTATTAAAACACAGGGCGGGGAGAGAGAGAGAGAGAGAGACAGAGAGAGAGAGAGAGAGAGAGAGAACTCGAAAACTTTATTTTACAAGGATTGTAGTTTAGGTTCAGTCAAAAACCTGTCTAACAACTAGTCCTTGTTATGCTACTGATAAATAGATATCAAATTACAGGCATTACTTATATACATAATATAATCATGAATGAGTGATTGAAACGTTATACATGAGAATTTCCACAAAACATAGCGTGCTCACAGCGCCAGATGAACACATGCCATACATCATTCAGTTACATATTATGAGCATACGGTGAGCATATTATGAGCAAATGAAGCAGCAGAACATCTGATCAGTTCATAATTATGACTAGTATCGGAAAAGAAAACAGAAGCAGTCAATGCTTACCTTATAAAGAACAGTAAGGGAGAAGGAGGGGGGGGGGGGGGGAGGGGGGAAAAACAAACAAAAAACGGGGGCAGAGAGAGAGAGAGAAGAAGAGAGAGAGAGAGAGAGAGAGAGAGAGAGAGAGAGAGAGAGAGGCTTTTTGACGTTTTATTTTCTTCAGCCTATAAGCCCGCAAGACAAGGCCGGGTACGAAACATGACCAACTTTCCATCACGCACAGCGACATGTAAAAATCATGTAGTTCCTCCAAAAGGGACAAGTGATACGGATAATAAGAATGAATCATCTGCAAGCGCAAAATGCTGTGCTTTGCCTGCAGAGATTCTCACCTTTAAACTATGCGTCTTTGATAGAGAGAGAGACAGAGAGAGAGAGAGAGAGACAGAGAGAGACAGAGAGACAGAGACAGAGACAGAGAGATAGAGACAGAGACAAGAGAGAAGAGGGAGAGAGAGAGAGAGAGAGGAGAGAGAGAGAGGAGAGAGAGAGAGAGAAGAGACAGACAGAGACAGGACAGACAGACAGACAGGCGGAGGAGAGGTGGCGGTGGGGGTGCGGGGGTGGGGGGGGTGGGGGGGGGAGGGGGGGGGGGGGGGGGGATAGCAAAGGAAAAGTATAAATGTTGCTGTATGATTACTGTCCATTTCGTCTGATTTGACAACACCAGATCAAAGAGAAATGTAAGTCTGCAGGGCTGATTTGAAATGTTATACAGTAAATGCCGATGAAAGCAATGTCATTGTGCGTTTGTGAAACTAGTAACATGGAAATGCTAATTAAATCCACGCGAACAAATAAGAGTATGGCGACGACAGTCCTCCCCCTCCTCTTCTTCTTCTTTCTCTTTTCCTCCTCCGTCTCTTTCTCTTTTCATCCTCCGTCTCTTTCTCTTTTCCCCCTCCGTCTCTTTCTCTTTTCCCCCTTCCTCTCTTTCTCTTTTCCTATCCTCCTCTCTTTTTCCTCCCTTCTTCTTTTCCCCGTCTTTCTTCCTCTCTATTCTCTCCTCCTTCTTTTCCCTCTTCTTCTTCTTTTCCCTCTTCTTCTTCCTCTATTCCTCCTCCTTTTTTTCCTTCCTTCTTCTTTTCCCCTCTTCTTTATTCTCTTTTCCCCCTGTCTCTGTTTTTCCCCTCTCTTCCTTATTCTCCTCCTCTTTTCCTCCTCTTCTGTCTTTTCCTTCTCTTTTTTCCGTCTTCTTCTTCCTTATTCCTCCTCCTTTTTCCCTTCTTCTGTCTTTTCCCTCTTCTTATTCCTCATTCCTCCTCCTTTTTTCCTTTCTTCTTCTTTTCCTCTTCTTCTTCTCCTCTTTCTCCTCTTCTTCTTCTGTCTTTTCCCTCTTCTTCTTCCTCTATTCCTCCTCCTTTTTCTCCATCTTCTGTCTTTTCCGTCTTCTTCTTCCTCTATTCCTCCTCCTTTTTTCCTTTCTTCTGTCTTTTCCTTCTTCTTCTTCTTCCTCTATTCCTCCTCCTTTTTTCCCTTCTGTCTTTTCCCTCTTCTTATTCCTCTTTTCCTCCTCCTTTTTCCTCTTCTTCTTCTGTCTTTTCCCTCTTCTTCTTTATTCCTCTTCCTTTTCCCCTTTGTTCTGCTCTCTTTTCCCTCTTCTTCTTCCTCTATTCCTCCTCCTTTTTTCCCTTCTTCTGTCCTTTCCCTCTTCTTCTTCCTCTATTCCTCCTTTTTGTCCAAGTCTTTTTCTTTTCCTCTTTCTTTTTCCTCTTCTACTTTCCCTTTGTTTTCTCCTCCCTTCTCGGCTTGATATGACCGTATTGGTTGACTGGGCGTAAAACACCAAGTTACACACTTACTTACTTACTCCTCCTCCTTTTTCCTCTTCTTCTTCTTCTTCTCTCTCTTTTTCCTCTTCTTCTTCTTCTCTCTCTTTTTCCTCTTCTTCTTCCTCAGCTTCTTAGTGCTTTTCTTTTTCTTCATCTTTACAGATTCAGTTTTTTCCTCTTTATGACTTCTTTTTTCTTCCTCTTTACAACTTCTTTTTCTGCCTCTTTTCAACTTCTTTTTCTTCCTCTTTACAACTTCTTTTCCTTCTCTTTACAACTTCTTTTTCTTCTTCATTACAACTCCTTTTTCTTCCTCTTTACAACTTCTTTTCCTTCTCTTTACAACTTCTTTTTCTTCTTCATTAAACTCCTTTTTCTTCCTCATTACAACTTCTTTTCCTTCTCTTTACAACTTCTTTTTCTTCTTCTTACAACTCCTTTTTCTTCCTCATTACAACTTCTTTTCCTTCTCTTTACAACTTCTTTTTCTTCTTCATTACAACTCCTTTTTCTTCCTCATTACAACTTCTTTTCCTTCTCTTTACAACTTCTTTTTCTTCTTCATTACAACTCCTTTTTCTTCCTCATTACAACTTCTTTTCCTTCTCTTTACAACTTCTTTTTTTTCTTCATTACAACTCCTTTTTCTTCCTCATTACAACTCCTTTTTCTTCCTCTTTATAACTTCTTTTTCTTCTTCATTACAACTCCTTTTTCTTCCTCATTACAACTCCTTTTTCTTCCTCATTACAACTCCTTTTCCTTCCTCATTACAACTTCTTTTCCTTCCTCATTACAACTTCTTTTTCTTCCTCTTTTCAACTTCTTTTTTCGGCCTCATTACAACTTCTTTTTGTTCCTCTTTACGACTTCATTTTCTAGCTACCAGTTCTCGCGTCCACACAGCTCCTTGCATGGCCCTCACCCACCCTGCCCCGCCTCTTTTTAAATGACTGGTCTCAGAGAAAGTGAGCGTTTAATGAAATTTTAATGACATTGATTACAGAAATAGAAGACGGTCATAAACTTTGAAGGGCGAAGCTGTCTTTGATGACTCACGGCTTTTGCCATGCAAATAACCCCAAGAACCCCGAAAGGCATGCCAAGGAATTGAAACCACCCTGTACCAGGGAATCTAATTTACCGTTGAGATCAGGTGTGCTAATTGGCACCTTGATTTTTATTTTTTATTTTTTATTTTTTATTTTTTTTATGGACGCCGCGGCACTGACTCATAGCAGCAGGTTGCACTGATGCTTACGTTTAGCAGCAACTGGTGGTGGTCTATCGGTCTGCTTGTGGTCTATCGGTCTGCTGGTGGTCTGATCAGCTACCGGTCTAATGCTGGTCAGTGCGGAGGTTTTCAGCGACAGTAGCTGATGATCTATCGGCGTGACTGTGGGTCTATTGCCAGCCTCTGTGGAGGTTTCCGGCGACAGCATCTGATGGTCTATTGACCTGCCTGCGAGTTTAATCGTCTCCTGGTCTACTGGTCCATGCGGATGTTTCCGGCGACAGCAGTTGGTGGTGTATCGGCGTATCCATCGTTGACAGCATCTGATCTATTGACCTGCCTGCGAGTTTAATCGTCTCCTGGTCTACTGGTCCATGTGGAGGTTTCCAGTGACAGAAGTTGATGGGTATATCGGTGTGCCTGTGGATCTATTGCGAAGCCATGTGAAGGTTTTCAGCGACAGAACGGATGGTCTATCGGCGTACATATCGGTCTATTGCAAAGGCATGTGAAGGTTTTCAGCGGCAGAACGGATGGTCCAGCGGTGTGCCTATCGGTCTATTGTGAACCACGTGAAGGCTTCGATGATCCAGCGACAGCAGTTGATCATCTATCGGCGTACCTATCGGTCTATTGTCAGCCCATATGGAGGCTTCCAGCGGAAGCAACGGATGGTCTATCGGCGTGCCTATGCGTCTACTGCCATCCCATATGTATATTTCTAGCGGCAGCAACGGATGGTCTAGCCATACATACAGATCGGCCTGCCGTCTGGCCAGAACGGCCGTATGGGTCTTGTGGGCCTGCGTTCTGGCCAGAACAGCCGTATGGGTCTATTGCCAGCCCATAATTATGGAGACTTCCAACGACAGCAACGGATGGTCTAGCGGTCTGGCCAGAACGGCCGTATGGGTCTATTACCAGCCCATATGGAGGCTTCCAGCGGCTGCACCCGATGGTCTATCGGCGTGCCATTGCGTCTACTGCCATTCCATGTGAAGGTCTCCAGCGACAGCAACGGATGGTCTAGCTACACAGATCGGCCTGCCGTCTGGCCAGAACGGCCGTATGGGTCTATTGCCAGCCCATAATTATGGGGGTGGTCTAGCGGTCTGGCCAGAATGGCCGCATGGGTCTACTGCCATCCCATGTGAAGGTCTCCAGCGACAGCAACGGATGGTCTAGCGGTCTGGCCAGAATGGCCGTATGGGTCTACTGCCATCCCATGTGAAGGTCTCCAGCGACAGCAACGGATGGTCTAGC
>JABMCL010001419.1:80000-82500 GCA_018857735.1 Alviniconcha marisindica | reverse complement strand
AGTGGGCGGCAACTAGATCCTGCATTTACACGAGCCGCAATACCCGCCATTATGTTTTTGTTGTGCCCTTAACTGAAACGCAGAAACTCTAGACAATGTCTACAGACGCTAACTGGTCAGCGGAAAAGGAATCTGAAACAAAGCCGACTGCCAACGTTCTGAGAAGAAGGAAAAAAATCAAACCTACAAGATTTTAAAACGAACGCTTTTTATCCAATGAGTGGGACACTGTGAAACAGTGTGCAAAGTTTCGGCAATACACTCTTCTTTTTTTTTCCTTCTTTTTTTTTTAACCCTTACGGTGCCTGTGTCACAATACTGTGCCCACTAAGCTTCCCGCTGACGTCACATTTATGTGACAAAATCAGTGACTGCTTTGTAAGAATTGATAATTAAAGAAGTACAACACCACTCAAACTGATGTAAATGGGAGCCATGTTACTTTATTCTGCAAAAGCTCGCAAGGCAATTGGTTCAGGAATAAGGAAGTTACGGGCGTTGAAGTAGTGATGCTTAATGTCCTCAGACGTCAGTTGACATATTAGGGACAAGCTGTGACCAATGCCGAAGCATGGTTCAATATAGCTTTACGTCCACGGAAACCAGAAGGCTCGTTAGGACGGACAGCCCAGGACGGCCACCTCGACTCTCACACAGCTCCTGAACGATGATTTACGGGCGTTTAGAGACAGTGACTGTACGTCTGGTGCCAGAGTCAGAAAAACAGCTGGCTTCAGGAGCTGCTGCATTCCAGAACTGCTGGCGCTGAAAGGGTTAAATAACCAACGGACAAAGAGACCGTTCACTTGCTTTTAAAATTGTAGCAGCTGCGAGAATTTTGTGTTTGTTTTTGTAATCGTGATTCTGAAATGTCAGTGACATAGCCGTTTAGTTTGAAATAAATACTAAATCTAGGTCACTCTCGTTCAGTTTGATTGTGAAAATCCAGGTAACACGCAAACTTGATTGCAGAATCTTGGTCATTTGCTCTCGCAGAATCTTGGCCATTCTCTCTCCTGATTATAAAATCGAGGTCACTCGCTTTATATGTGTGTGTGTGTGTGTGTGTGTGTGTGTGTGTGTGTGTGTGTGTGTGTGTGTGTGTGTGTGTGTGTGTGTGTGTGTGTTAGTGTGTGTGTGAGACAGAGTGTTAGTGTTAGTGTGTTAGTGTGTGTGTGTGTGTGTGTGTGTGTGTGTGTGTGTGTTTGAGAGAGAGAGTGTGTGTGTGTGATGAGAGAGAGAGTGTGTGTGTGTGTGTGTGTGTGTGTGTGTGCATGCGTGCGTGCGTGCGTGCGTACGCGCGTACGCGCGTGTGCGTGTGTGCATGCGTGCGTGCGTGCGTGCGTGCGCGTGTGTGTTGGCTATCTGTTCCCCATCACGCTCTCACTTGTGAAATCTAGGTCACTCGCTTTTGATTACGAGGCCGTTTTAGGTCACTCGCTCTCTTGCGCTGTGAAAACTAGGTCCCTCGCGCGTTCGCTATTCTCTGCAGACGGCAGATTACAGGCAGTGGCGACGGTGGGCGCTTGCTGCAGTGACAGAGGGCGACATCGGAACATCTCACCGCATGCTAACTGCCAGCACCGCGCAGGGAATGCGGGAATGGGAATGGCGAGGGAAAGGCACCCTGGCCCACTCCCTGCTCACAAAGACCCTCTATGAATTGGGGAATTGGGGGGGGGGGGGGGGGTGGTGGGGGGGGGGGAGGGGCAGGGCTTTGGGATAAACGGCACAGCAATGGCCGAAGAAGTGAACGACCCTCTACTGTAGGGTTTTTGGGTGCATGTCTCAGCAATGACTGCAATAATTCATTCAGAAACACCTTACGATGGGGTGAGGTGGGATGTGTGTGTGTGGGGGGGGAGGGGGGCAGGGGGGGTAAGTTTGGAGGGGCGCTGCATGTTTTAGCAATGGTTGAAAATAATGCATTCAAAAAACACCATACGATAGGGGTTTCTGGGTACATGTCTCAGCAATAGCTGGGACTATAGTGCATTCAAAGGCACGATAGGGGTTATTGGGTACAGGTCTCAACAATGGCTCGGACTATAGTGCATTCAAAGACATTATGACAGGGGATATTGGATGCATGTCTCAACAACGGCTGGAATAATGCATTCAGAGAGACCTTACGATATGGGGACACACAGCAATAATAGTAAAATGCATGCAAAGTTCCTCTACGACAGGGTATCTTGAGTGCATTTCACAGTTGTATAGCTGGTAAAATGCACACAAAGACCCAGCACTATACTGAAGGGACCTTGGGTGCATGTTACAGCCACGAATAAAATGCAAATAAAAACCATCAACGATAGGTTTTTTTGGGGTGCATGCCCCAGCTATAGCTGGAGAAATGCGAGTGAATTAACCCTTTCACTGCCAACAAACTGCATTACTGATGCAGTTTCCTTCCGAGGGCACTCCAGAAAAGGCTCCGCAGACCAGAATATATGTTTGGTTAACTCTGTATGGCGTAAGAATATGTGAAAACTTAACC
>JABMCL010001419.1:70000-77500 GCA_018857735.1 Alviniconcha marisindica | reverse complement strand
TGTGTGTGTGTGTGTGTGTGTGTGTGTGTGTGTGTGTGTGTGTGTGTCCCTGTCTCAGTTTTTTTGTCTTTCTGTCTCTGTCTCTGTCTCTGTGTCTGTTTCTCTGCCTGCCTGCCTGCCTGCCTGCCTGCCTGCCTGCCTGCATGCATGCGCGCGCGCGCGCGCGCGCGCGTGTGTGTGTGTGTGTGTGTGTGTGTGTGTGTGTGTGTGTGTGTGTGTCTCTCTCTCTCTCTCTCTCTCTCTCTCTCTCTCTCTCTCTCTCTCTCTCTCTCTCTCTCTCTCTCTCTCTCTCTCTCTCTCTCTCTCTCTCTCTCTCTCTCGCTCTATGTGTGGCTCTCTGTCTCTGTATCTCTTTCTCTCTCCCCCTCGCTCTCTCTGTCTCTGTCTCTTGCTGCCTCTGTCTCTCTCTATTTTTCTCTCTTTCTGTCTCTCTCTGTCTCTCTCTATGTGTCTCTCTATCTCTCTCTATCCGACTCTCTGTGTCTCTGCCTGTCACTGTCTCTCTGTGTCTCTGTCTGTCTGTCTGTCTGTCTGTCTGTCTGTCTGTCTGTCTGTCTGTCTGTCTGTCTCTCTCTCTCTCTCTCTCTCTCTCTCTCTCTCTCTCTCTCTCTCTCTCCATGTATAAATGTTCATGTATAAAATTCACTTACTCAGTGATACTTGTATGTTAACTCATTAGCAGCTTAGCAAGGACTAGTTGTTAGACAGGTTTTTTGACTGAACCTAAACTACAATCCTTGTAAAGTGTTTCGGTTCGAGTTCGACTGAGTTAGTTCGAGCAGCGCTCTCTCTCTCTCTCTCTCTCTCTCTCTCTCTCTCTCTCTCTCTCTCTCTCTCTCTCTCTCTCTCTCTCTCTGTGCTGTATTTGTCTATAGCCTTCTGTAACTATGATAATATTTAACTGTGAATGTCTTGGTTATTAGTAGTACTGTAGCAACGGCAGATATGTGAGTCGGCCATTGTGCTAATATTTTCACCGTTGAGAAACAAAAGTTCAATCAATCAATCAATCAATCAATCTCTCTCTCTCTCTCTCTCTCTCTCTCTCTCTCTCTCTCTCTCTCTCCATTTTCTGCACGGGCGGTAGCGGAGTCGTCTCCCTTCGTTGGGCAATGATCAGCCGGTGCAGTTGTCTACCTTTGTTGCTGATAAGACCTACCCTCGCTTGCCTCGCGTGTCGCTCGGGGTCGGCCGCAGCCTCCAAGCCTGTCGATCCGGCCTTTTTACACTCAGCCTCTCCACGGCTGTGACTGGGGTGGAGTGCATGATGCGAGCTGGCTGATATGAGTATTTTTCACTCCTGTGTTCCGGAAGTGAAGACTGGGTACAATCAGATGGCCGCAACTGAAGCGCGGATCGGGTAGCTGTCTCTACGCACGTACGTTACTGAGTTTAGTGGGGTACGGGGGTTGCAGGGGAAAGGTGGAGGGAGGCGGGGGTGGGGGGTGGGGGGGGGAGGGGCCGGGGAGGCTGGTGGGGGTGGGGGGGGGGGTGGGATGCTATCCAGATCTTTCAGCTTCAGTGGTTACAGAACAGGCTCATATCATCCTTTAGTACCGGCCTTAGTTTATAATAATTCGTCTGTCTGTCTGTCTGTCTGTCTGTCTGTCTCTGTGTCTCTCTGTCTCTCTCTCTCTCTCTGTCTCTGTCTCTGTCACTGTCTGTCTGTCTGTCTGTCTGTCTGTCTGTCTCTGTCTGTCTGTCTGTCTGTCTGTCTGTCTGTCTGTCTGTCTGTCTGTCTGTCTGTCTCTCTCTCTCTCTCTCTCTCTTCTCTCTCTCTCTCTCTCTCTCTCTCTCTCTCTCTCTCTCTCTCTCTCTCTCTCTGCGTGTTCCTGATCTTTCAGCTTCAGTGATTATTGAACAGCCCCTCCATTTTATGTTCTTAGTCTCTCTCAGCACCCCCCCCCCCCTTCCCTCTCTCTCACCCCAGCTTTGTCCCCCTACCCTCAGTTCAGTTTTCTTTTAATGCTTCTTTAGCTTTTCTTCCTTCTTTTAACATGTCTCTGTATCGAGTTATGATCAGTCTTCCCCTGCAAAAAAAATTAAATTAAAAAATGGAAAAAATTCTAAATTATATTCTCATCATAAAAAACAGTAAAAGAAAAGAGAAAAAAACCGAAAAAAAACCCCACAACAACCCAAAAACAACAACAGAAAACAACAAAGCAACAACAAAAACAAAACAAACAAAACAAAAGATGGAAGAAAAAAAAATCACCCTATTTTCATAATAAAAAACGGCTGAAATATTTATTACCGCTTTCGATGAAGAAAAAGAAAGCAAAAAGAAATGACAGAGGAAAGGGGAAAATAATTATGCAGGCAAAAATAGCAAGAGAAGAAACGCATTACCATTTTTTGAGGGCATTTTTTGGCTCTATTTCCAGCCGCGCTCCATTATTCAGTTCTTCCCACAGTTGATGATATCACCCGATTTGTATGAGCTTTGCCTTAGATGGATGGCTGAACAGATTATTTTTATGACAACGTCAGTCGTCTTTCACGAGCCTTCAGTCCCTTTACCCTGCCGATTATAAATCACAATCTCTGCCGGGAAGAAGAAGAAGAAGAAAAAAGAGAAAAAAATCCAACAAATTCTGGGCGATAACCTTATGAGCCTAAAAAATCCAACAAATTCTGGGCCATAACCCTATGAGCCTGAGAAAAAAAATCCAACAAATTCTGGGCCATAACCCTATGAGCCTAAAAAAAAAATCCATCAGATTCTGGGCCATAACCCTATGAGCCTAAAAGAAAATCCAACAAATTCTGGGCCATAACCCTATGAGCCTAAAAAAAATCCAACAAATTCTGGGCCATAACCCTATGAGCCTAAAAAAAAATCCAACAAATTCTGGGCCATAACCCTATGAGCCTAAACAAATCCAACAAATTCTGGGCCATAACCCTATGAGACTGAGAAAAAAAATCCAACAAATTCTGGGCCATAACCCTATGAGCCTAAAAAAAAATCCAACAAATTCTGGGCCATAACCCTATGAGCCTAAAAAAAAATCCAACAAATTCTGGGCCATAACCCTATGAGCCTAAAAAAAATCCAACAAATTCTGGGCCATAACCCTATGAGCCTAAAAAAAATATCCAACAAATTCTGGGCCATAACCCTATGAGCCTAAAAAAAAATCCAACAAATTCCGGGCCATAACCCTATGAGCCTAGCCTAGCCGATCACAGGCCCACAAAGTACTCTCGCCGGAACCGTTCAAGTGCAGAAACAAAAATCCCTAATGGAAGTCGGCCAGTGCACCACGCTTCTCTAATCACGCCTCGCCTAATCACGCCTCGCCTAATCACGCCTCGCCTAACCACGTCTCGCCTAATCACGCCTCGCCTAATGTCACGCCTCGCCTAATCACGCCTCGCCTAACCACGTCTTGCCTAATCACGGTTCGCCTAATGACACAGACAACAGGCGAAGCACGTTAGGATACATTCTGACCCACTCCAGACTTAAAAGAATAAGCGTTCAAAGATTCTAGATTATCAGCTGAGGGGGCGTGGTTTCTGCTGTCTCTGGTGCCCATCACGAAGAAGAGAAGATGAAAGTGTGACAGAAAGGCTTAGTGTTGATGATAATTATGTTGGAACGGAAAATGAAAGAAAGAATTACGATGATGATGATGATGATGATGATGATGATGATGATGATGATGATCCATCAGAAGTCTGAGTATCACCCAGCAGATCACCGGCTCACTCCATCACTTGGTAATTATAATCATGCAGCCACCTAAATAACCTCTCACTCAGCGAACTAGTGAACGATAATGAGGATGTAAGTAAACGTGGTGCTTAACGGCCGCAGAAACCATAAGGCTTATTAGGGACGGGGAGAAGGTGGGGGAAGGGGGTGTGGAGGTGGGGGGAGAGGGAGAGAGATTATATACCTATCGCTACACTGTCACGACCAGAATGACTCCTGCATTAAGATGGGCAGCGACGAGAGCCATTTTAACGTTTCATAATTGTGAGGGACAAAGTCACGAAACAGTGTCCACGGACCACAACTTTGAAGAGAAAGGAGAGCCGAAGCAGATTCGAACCGAAGTCCCTCTGCTTACCGGCCTAACGCCTTACCGCTAGGCCAAACCGGCTCACAATGAGGATGTAGGTAGGTAGGTAGGTAGTGTTGCTTAATGTCCTCAGGTGTCAACTGACATATTAGGGACAAGCTGAGACCAATGCCGAAGCATGGTTCAATATAGGCTTTACGTCCACGGAAACCAGAAGGCTCGTTAGGACGGACAGCCCAGGACGGCCACCTCGACTCTCACACAGCTCCTGAACTCCCTTTCGTGTTGATGGTGAACGGTAAATAAACAAAGCAAGATAACTAGCACTCGAAACATGTCGCACTAATACAGCAAAAAGCCTAAATCGCCTACGGTAACTCTCTCACCTGGCACGCGAGTAAGTACGAGATGCATAGACCTATCAGTCAATGGATAAATGAATGATATAACAAACAAGCGAGACAATTACCTTCCAAAGATGTCACACTGACATAGCAAAGACCCAAATCGCCTACTGTAACTCTCACTTGGCATGCGACTATGTACGAGGTCCCTAGACCTATCCGTCAACGAACTAGTGAACGATAAACAAAGCGAGATAATCACTGAATCAGCACTCGAAAGATGTCAGAGTGATACACAGCAAAGGCCAGAATGACCTGGGATAACTCTCTGAAACATCCGGCTATGCGAGTAAGTACAGGGTGCATATACTATAGATTCCACGAAAGGTGCATTCTGTAATGAATGAATGAACTGAATAATACCCCCCCCCCCCCCCCCCCCAAAAAAAAAAAAAAAAAAAAAGTAAAGAGGAAGAAGGACGAGAATTCCTGTCCCTGTGGGCAAAGATCAAAGACCGCCAAAGAGACGGAGATGCAGACCATCAGTCTGCCTTGAGGGGACGTGTGCGACACTTACTCCCACCGTAAAGCCATCAAATTCACATCACTGGTGCAGCTCTCTCGCCATCAAAACGTCATCAGTGCAAAATGACGCACTAATATGGCTTCGTTTCTAGCTATCAAACTTTACGAACATTCCGATGCTGTGACGAAGTGATTATACGTAGGCAATCTGGATTCGTTTCTTCACCTCGCTATAATTCTAGCAAAATGTACGAGTGTAAAAATGAGACGTCTTCTGTGTTTGTGTGCGTGCGTGCGTGCGTGAGTGTGTGTGTGTGTGTGTGTGTGTGTGTGTGTGTGTGTGTGTGTGTGTGTGTGTGTGTGTGTGTGTGTGTGTGTGTGTGTATGTGTGTGTGTGTGTGTGTGTGCGGGCGCGCGGGTGCGGGCGTGCGTGCGCGCCCGTGCGTCCGTGCGTCCGTGTGTGTGTGTGTGTGTGTGTGTGTGTGTGTGTGTGTGTGTGTGTGTGTGTGTGTGTGTGTGTGTGTGTGTGTGTGTGTATGTGTGTGTGTGTGTCTGTATGTGTACATGTCTGTGTCTGTGTGTCTGTGTTTCGTCTTTTTGTTTTTTGCTGGTCATATTCCGTTTTAGGATGCGCCCTTGGTAGAGTTTATGTAGATTGTATTTACCCGCATGCCAAGCGAGAGTTACTGTGGGCAACTCTACTCTTTGTTGTCATGTTTCGTCTAACGTCTCCCAAGGACTAATTAACTTTCATCCTAAATTATGTAGGTACGTGGACAGTCAACAAGTTGGAACCACGTTATGTCGTACAACCGGAAGTATGCGCTAAGTAACTAAATGTATCAGACTCAACGAATGAATAAGGGAGATGCTGAAACATTATTTTTGGGAGGTGAGTCACACAAACTGGGTCTTTGTACCTGCCGACTCGTATCGTGAGGGACAGGCTTGTGGCACAAACTGTGTGTGTGCGTCGCATAATTAGCTTTGATCTACCGGTCGGCCTGACGTCACTCTTCACAAATGACGACCTCGCGCGACCGACATGACGACTGGAACTCAGACACCGCGGTTTCGGCCCCCCCTCGCTACTACCATCCCTTCCTGCCACGCTGACAGTGTGTGTGTGTGTGTGTGTGTGTGTGTGTGTGTGTGTTGTGTGTGTGTGTGTGTGTGTGTGTGCGTGCGTGCGTGCGTGCGTGCGTGCGTGCGTTGTGTGTGTGTGTGTGTGTGTGTGTGTGAATGTGTGCGTGCGTGCGTGTATACATGTGTGTGGTGTGTGTGTGTGTGTGTGTGTGTGTGTGTGTGTGTGTGTGTGTGTGTGTGTGTGTGTGTGTGTGTGTGTGTGTGTGTGCAGAAATGATGCCCATTTTTGGTTGTAAATACTGCACGCAAACGACACCGTAGAACTGGGAGGAACAGACTCAGGGGGCTAGGCTGAGAAGGGAATCCTTTTTGTTTTCCTTTTTTCTTTTGTTTTCTTCTTCTTCTGTTTGGATGGAATACTGTATGGAGATTTTTCTTTTCATAGGTCGGTTCATGATGAGACGGTCTCTCTCTGTCTGTCTCTGTCTCTGTCTCCGTCTCTGCCTCTGTCTCAGTCTCTCTGTCTGTTTCTGTCTGTCTGTCTGTCTGTCTGTCTGTCTGTCTGTCTGTCTGTCTGTCTGTCTGTCTGTCTGTCTCTCTCTCTCTCTCTCTCTCTCTCTCTCTCTCTCTCTCTCTCTCTCTCTCTCTCTCTCTCTCTCTCTCTCCCTCCCATCCATTCAAACAGTAACGTAGCAAAGACTAGTTCTTAGAAGGGTTTGTCAAGATCTGAAGTGTTGAGAAGCTTGAGACACTACCTGCGGGCACAAAGCCCGGGACACCACACCATCGATCGCCTGCAGGAGAGAGGCGTGGAAAGAGGAAGCGCTAGACGATCTTCCTTGAAAGGACGAGAGAAGGCCGTCGTCAGGTCAGACGAACATTGGAACCGTTTCAAAGGCAACTTTGGGGAAACTTCTAAGAGACAGGGTGAAGCGCATAATTTATGGGCTTTTCCGAGCGCATAGATACCATCTTCAACTGAACTGGACTGAACTGAACTACAATCCTTTTAAAATAAAGTTTTCGAGTTCGAGTTTTCTCCCTCCCTCTCTCTCTCTCTCTCTCTCTCTCTCCCTCCCTCTCTCTCTCTCTCCCTCCCTCTCCCGTTCTCCCCCCCTCTCTCTCTCTCTCTCCCTCCCTCTCTCTCTCTCCCTCCCTCTCCCGTTCTCCCCCCCCCCTCTCTCTCTCTCTCTCTCTCCCTCCCTCTCTCTCTCTCTTTCTCTCTCTTTAAGGGAATGACCATTGCATTCGCCTGCACCATACGACCAAACAAAATATATATAAAAAATATCTATATATCTATATAAAGTGTATTGGTAGCCTACAGCTTCCAATATCTGTCAGCTTTAACGTACGCCGTACGACTAGACAATGCACCACTTGTCCGCTACCGTGAAAACGCCTTCATGCTTCACTTCTGGCAAAGGCGTCTTTTTGACACACATGAATGGCACCACTATCCTCTTGTGCCCTGTTGGAATTAAGGCATTCATTTTTAACCTTTTAGGGGC
>JABMCL010001419.1:35000-37500 GCA_018857735.1 Alviniconcha marisindica | reverse complement strand
TCTCTCTCTCTCTCTCTCTCTCTCTCTCTCTCTCTCTCTCTCTCTCCTCTCTCTCTTTTTAAGTTTTCGAGTTTGAGTTCGAGTTCTCTCTCTCTCTCTCTCTCCCCTTTTCTCTCCCCCTCTCTCTTCTCTCTCCCCCTCTTTTCTCTCTCTCCCCTCTCTCTCTCTCTCAACACGGCTTCATTAATCCCTTGCAGAGAAAACAGCGAGTCTGGCCTGAGCTTACCTGGCTATGGCTTCTTCGGCAGCAGCGAGAACAGCGCTACCCCAACGTACAGCCTGTACCTGTGATGTAGTTTTGTCTGTCCAGACAACGGTACGGCTGCCAGTGCCTTTGGGATGTTTAACGTGCGCACAGATGTTGATGCATGCGATTGCACACTGGGGCTGTACGGACACCGTAAGAGAGTCTGCACCGGAAGATGACTACGGGAGAAAAATCCCGTGTCGTATCCCGGGGATTCGAACCCGCGTCAGTATTGCGGCGCCTGGCCTTTCTGTCCGACGCTCTACCCGCTGATGGAGCTACCCTGGCCCTCCCGAGTGGTTGACACGTTAAACTCCAACCGACCAATGCTCTCTGGCCGCAAGCTCAGTCCGATCCGCAAGTCTGACAAATAAGTGATGCCGCCACACTTAGCATCTTTTTCTTTTTTTAGCATCTTTTTCTTCTTAGCATCTGTTTCTTTTTCCGTAACATCGACTTCCTTCACCGTATTGAAAATTATACAAACACGAAGGAAATTTATTATTCATTATAAATGTATAAAATGAAGAAAAAAATGTCTTTTGGGTCATCTACCCCCCCCACACCCCACACAGACAATTAGATATTCCAGCATAACAGCGGGGGTAGCTCAGTGGTTAGAGCGTCGGACTCGTGATCGAAAGGTCGCGGGTTCGAATCCCTGCAGGAGCGGCGGGAGAATTCTCTTCTCCAGGGTCGACTTTCTGTGCTGACTCTTATTTCGGTATCCGTTCCACACCCGTGTTACCGCAGTAGCACGTAAAAATCCCGGTCATTCTGCCAAAGTGCAGGTGGCAGGTTACAGCTAAAACGCATGCACCTTACTACGTGGTTTTGCATGAAGTGACATGGTGCACGGTTGTATGGTGTACACAGAACTTGCGCCGAGACGGCAGCAATTTCATGTGGCACCAGCCATGCCAGCGCTGTAAGTAGCCTACACCACTTCGGTGGATATTCAAAAACGCGCTATAAAAAAGCTAGTCACTCTTGTAGAATCACATACGAGCGCGGTGAGTCTGCTCGAGAGCGCTATATAAAAGCGATCATCATCATAAAGGTAAAAAGTGAGCCAGTTTGGCCTAGCGGTAAGGCATTAGGCTGGTAAGCGGAAGGACCTCGGTTCGATACCGCTTCGGCTCTCCTTTCTCTTCAAAAAGGTTGTGGTTTGTGGACACTGTCTTGTGACTTTGTCCATCACTTCCTACTGAAACATTAAAATGGCCTCATCGCTGCCCATCTTAATGCAGGAATCATTCTGGAGGTGACAGTTGTAGCGATAGGTATATAATCTCCCTCTTCCCCCACCTCCATACCCCCTTCCCCCCTTCTCCCCGTCCCTAATAAGCCTTGCGGTTTCTGGGGACGTTAAGCACAATGTTTACTATAAAGGTAAAAGTATATACAAATAAAATAAAACGGAGTCAAACGTAATAAAAAATAACATCGCTTCTGAAATCGATTCATAAGACCACAGTCACCGATTGGCCAGATCTGCGCAACAGTAAGGTGATGGAGGGGGGTGCGGGGTGATGGGGGTGGGGGGTGGGGGGCGGGGATTATTAATATAGTGCTACTGATTGGCTGCGACGTGTTCCGTGCGCTTTTTGATTGACAAGGTGGAGTGTCTATTTACAAAACTTCGCGGATGGCCGGTGTCTGTCAAAATGAGTTACCGTCTCCTTCCCCGCCGTGGAACCACTGAGGTCCACAATGCAAGGGAAACGACTGCCGTGTGTGTTTGGCTTGTTCGTCAGGACTGTTGGCTTCGCTCCCTTGACAATTTTCTCAACTCTCTCTGTACTGTAAGTCGCTCTGTTTTAAATTTAACCTACTTTTTCCTCTTCCTCCTCCTCCTCCTCCTCCCCCCCCCCCCCCCCTCCTCCCCCCTCTTCCCCTTCTTCTTCTTCTTCTTCTTCTTCTTCTTCTTCTTTTGTTGCCGTCGTTGTCATGAGTCATCCAAATTGTATGATTCGGTGCCTATAGTGATATGGAGAGTTTACGAGCGCGATGAGGTTGCAGCCGTATTTGAAACGAAAAATAATGCGATTTCACACATTTCGGTAACATCGCTTTTCTCGCACGGATCGTCACAGAAGTAGAGATTTTGCCTGAAATGAAACCATTGACTCAAGCCATCATTGTTGCGGTTGAGTTAACGTACAACATAAAACAGCGCAGCTTTAATTAGTGTCCCTGTGCTGGGAAATTGAATTTGTCAGCAGCCTTTGATTAAAACAGAAAGATTGTTTA
>JABMCL010001419.1:27500-30000 GCA_018857735.1 Alviniconcha marisindica | reverse complement strand
TCTTTCTTTCTCTCTCCTCTTCTTTAACTATGGGCTCTCCTCCTTTCCGTCACTCCTTCTCCTCCTCCTTTTCCTTCACTCCTTCTCCTCCTCCTTTCCGTCACTCCTTCTCCTTTTCCTCCTCCTTTCCTCCTCCTCCTTTCCGTCACTCCTTCTCCTTTCCGTCACTCCTTCTCCTCCTCCTTTCCGTCACTCCTTCTCCTCCTCCTTTCCGTCACTCCTTCCTCCTCCTCCTTCCGTCACCATTCTCTCCTTTCCGTCACTCCTTCTCCTTTCCGTCACTCCTTCCTCCTCCCTCCCTTTGCCATAACACAGCATAAAGTGTGTGAAGGCCAGCGTTTGTGTGGACGTATTTTAAAGAGTTGTCTAAAAGATTTTACGTAGAACATTTTACGCTTTGTTTCATAAACAACTAGGAGAGCAAACTAAAATCTATTTAGCTCCTTGATATATGAGCAGAGTGCAGGCACAGGAGTATATATATATATATATATATATAGATATATATATGGGAGTACACTGGCTGACTGGCTCAAAGCATCTAACTTTCAACTACAATCAACTTGTCCATAAGAGTTCGGCGCCGGGATTTGGGAACACTAAAATAATCCTGTATAACGATACGCCAGCACGCTCAGCATTTAAGTAAACATGGCTTAACGTCCACAGAAACTATAAGGCTTATTAGGATTTGTATTCCAGTTACTGAACCACGCGTCATAAAAGTCGCATCAGTGAGCAAAGCACAACGCGTCAAGCGCGACGTCCCTTTGGGAGCGGAGAGCAGCGCTGCGTAAGAGATCAATAATAACGTCACAATGGGAGCCGGTTCCGGTCTAGCGGCAAGGGTTAGCCGCTGGTGCAAGGTGAATGGACTCCCTGGTTCGACCTGTTTATTCTCCTTTCTCTCTTTCAAAAGTTGCGGTCTGTGGACACTGTCTTGTGATCCTGTCCCTCACAATTAATGAAACATTAAAACGGCTCTTACGTCGCTGCCTGTCTTAAAGCAGAAGTCATTCTGGTGGCAGTGTAGCGCGGATAGGTATATAATCTCCTTCCCCACTTCCATACCCCCTTACTCCTCCTTCTCCCTGTCCCTAATAAGCCCCATGGTTTCTCTGGACGTTAAGCACCATGTTTACTTTACGTCACAGTATTCTCTGTCCTACCAGAACTGGAGCATGTCCAACGGCTGACGTAGTCTAGCATTAATTTTGGAAGCTTTACTTCTTCACGTGAGTAGCAATCACCAGCATCATCTCGGAAGCGCCTCGTCTTCAGTGTCACAAAATATCGTGTAAATAACGGTGATCGTGAAAAAAAGGTCGTGTGAACAATAGCCTGCGTTACAATACAATACAATACAACACAATACAACACAACACAATACAACACGATACAATACAGTACAGTAAAACACAACACAATACAATACAACACAACACAATACAACACACTGCAATACAACACTACACAATACAATATAACATAACACAATACAACACAATAAAATACGACACAATGCAACACAACACAACACAATGCAACACAATACAACACAACAAAATACAACACAACACAATACAATACAATACAACGCAATACAATGCAATACAATGCAATACAATACAATACAACGTGTATTGCTAATGTAATATAGTATAACACAATACAATATAATACTACTGCATTAATCCTTAAGAAGGAAAGTCAATATAAATATTATCACAAATACAATATAATATAATATAACACACTGAATACACTTTATCATAACATAGCATAACATAATATTAACATACATAATATTAACATTAACATATCATTAACATAACACAACACAATACAACATTAACACACATAAATACACGCTAAATCTCTTTATTGTTCTGTGAAAGGTGAATTTGCTGTCTGAACGTTGACTGATCTAACTTAATTCGAGTCTTGAACCCCATAACTTCAGTCGCCTGACTTGTAGCTGATGTGCCGTGACCACTAGAGACGTCTGGACCTGATAAGGCAGAGACAGCCAGCAGACACCATCTTTCTCCTGTCTCTGCCGATACCCGCGCGTCCGCTGTTGCTATCGCGCGCAATCTTTGATGCCTTCATCAGTCACCTCTGACCTCTGACCGGGCTTGACCCCGAGTGCCCTGAGGGCGTGACTCTGACGTAACGCTCAGAAGGACGCCCTCCTGAACGTCAGTAGTTCAAAGTTCACTGTTGCTTTACGTCCACGGAGACCGTAAAGGGACTTTTAAAAGGGGGACGGGGGACCCCGGACGGCCCCCCTCGACTTTCACACAGTTTCCTGACCCCCTTGTGTTGGGCCCTCTTTCCGTTAAATTTTGGGCTTTACTTTCCACAGAGACCTGAAGGGTTTATCAGGGACAGGGGGGGGGCCCGGGAGGGCCACCTCGACTTTTTTCAAAAGCTCCTTTACCTCTGTCTTTGGGCCCTCTCGTTAAATTTTTGTTGCTTTACGTCCACAGAGACCTTT
>JABMCL010001419.1:12500-17500 GCA_018857735.1 Alviniconcha marisindica | reverse complement strand
CCCCTTCTCTTCTCTCTCTTCTCTCTCTCTCTCCTCTCTTCTCCCTCTCTCTTT
The DNA here is from genome assembly GCA_018857735.1 of Alviniconcha marisindica. Taxonomy (NCBI): domain Eukaryota; kingdom Metazoa; phylum Mollusca; class Gastropoda; family Provannidae; genus Alviniconcha; species Alviniconcha marisindica. The sequence continues at coordinate 17,446 of JABMCL010001419.1, read as the reverse complement.
CTCTCCCTCTCTCTCCTCTCTCTCCCCTCTCTCTCTCCCTCTCTCCTCCTCTCTCTCTCTCTCAGTGTCCTTTGTCTTCTCTTCAAATCAAAAAGACCAGCAAAGATGCAATAACTGATTGTTGAAGGCATTATGTTTGCTGTCGAAGCTGTCGGGAAGAGAGATAGAGAGAAGAAAAAGGAGAAGAAAAGAGAAGAATGAGTGGTTGAAGCAGGATGTTAGAGGGGAGAAGACAACTTAGAGATATAGAGAGCAAGAGGAGAGAGAGAGAGAGAGAGAGAGAGAGAGAGAGAGAGAGAGAGAGAGAGAGAGAGAGAGAGAGAGAGCAGAGAGAGAGGAGACACAGAAAACACAACAAACACACACACACACAACACACAACAGCAGACAGACAGAGAGAGAAGAGAGTAGGTGTGTGTGTGTGTGTGTGTGTGTGTGTGTGTGTGTGTGTGTGTGTGTGTGTGTGTGTGTGTCGTGTTGCTAGTGTTATTGAAAAGCGCCTTCCGCTCCCACCTTGTGTTGTAGATGGGTGCTATACGGAAATCCCTTTACTATATTATTATCTACACCCTATAGGCATACCGTCTGCTAGTGTGTCCGCGTATTTACAGCCGCAGTGTACTCTGTAAGTGTGTCCCAGTACCTACAACCTCAACTACAAGTGTGTCCCAGTATCTACAGCCTCAACTACAAGTCAGTGTGTCCCAGTACCTACAACCTCAACTACAAGCGTGTCCCAGTATCTACAACCTCAACTACTACAAGTCAGTGTGTCCCAGTACCTACAACCTCAACTACAAGTGTGTCCCAGTATCTACAACCTCAACTACAAGTGTGTCTTGGACCAGAATCTCAGTCAATACAACACGTACCGGCTACGCTGAATTGTGTCAGTAGCCCCAGCATCTACATAACCCGCACCACACTCAGTAAGTGCCGTGTTCCAGTAGTCTACAACCTGTTCTACAAGCGTCCGGCGGCCACGTGTAAGTGCGCGTATAGTCAATAGTGCAGTCGGTGTTTAGAGCTCTGCTGTCGGGTTTTCCAACGGGTCATAGCTAGGTCAAGTTCAAAGGACTAAGGGACAGCGCGACAACATCCGGAACTCGGTGTTTGAAGCGACTCAGTGACTCTGCTCAGACTAACAGACTAGCGGCACCGCCTTCCTGACTCAGTCAGTGTACTCTGTGGCCTGACCCCAGCGCGCGCGCGGTCACTGCGCAGGCGCAGACGGTGAAGAGAGCCGGGTTCAACAACCGGGGAAGGATGCGCCTTCTCTTTGTTACTTCAGTTCGTCAGTCATTGGTAGTGCGCGCTACCAACGCGGCCTTGTGTGGCGGCTACAGTTGATTGGTAGTGCACGCTACCAACGCTTTGTCTGGCGGCTACAGTTGATATTGGTAGTGCACGCTACCAACGTCTTGTCTGGCTACAGTTGATTGGTAGTGCACGCCGGCTACCAACGCCTTGTTGGCGGCTACAGTTGATTGGTAGTGCACGCTACCAACGCCTTGTCTGGCTACAGTTGATTGGTAGTGCACGCTACCAACGCCTTGTCTGGCTACAGTTGATTGGTAGTGCTTGCTACCAATGCCTTGTCTGGCTACAGTTGATTGGTAGTGCTTGCCGCTACCAACGCCTTGTGTGGCGGCTACAGTTGATTGGTAGTGCACGCTACCAACGCCTTGTCTGGCTACAGTTGATTGGTAGTGCACGCTACCAACGCCTTGTCTGGCTACAGTTGATTGGTAGTGCACGCTACCAACGTCTTGTCTGGCTACAGTTGATTGGTAGTGCACGCTACCAACGCCTTGTCTGGCTACAGTTGATTGGTAGTGCACGCTACCTACGCCTTGTCTGGCTAGATTGGTAGTGTACGCTACGTTTTGTTTTACTACAGTTGCTTGGTAGTGCACGCTGATTTGTAGTATACGTTACCAACACTTTGGCTTACTACAGTGCACGCTACCAATGCCTTCTCTTACTACGGTTGCTTGGTAGTGCACGCTACCAACGCCTTGTCTTGGCTCTCTAAAGTTGATTTGTAGTATACGTTACCAGCACTTTGGCTTACTACAGTGCACGCTACCAACCGGTTTTGTCTTACTACAGTTGCTTGGTAGTGCACACTACCAACGCCTTGTCTTGGCCCGCTAAAGTTGATTTGTAGTATACACCACAGTTACCAACACTTTGGCTTACTACAGTTGATTGGTAGTGCGCGCTACCAACGTTTTGTCTTATTGCAGTTGATTGGTAGTGCACGCTACCAACGTTTTGTCTTATTGCAGTTGATTGGTAGTGCACGCTACCAACGCCTTTTCTGGCTACATTTGATCGGTAGTGCACACTACCAACGCCTCGTGTGGCTACAGTTAATTCAGTGGCAGTGCACGCTACCAACGCCTTCTCATTACTATAGTTGATTGGTACGATCGTTTTGTCTTACTGCAGTTGGTTGGTAGTCACGCTACCAACGACTTGTCTGAATGAATTGGTGAATTGTAGTGAATTGGTAGTGCAGTGAATTGGTAGTGCGACCTACCAACGCCAGACCTGTTTTACTACACTGAGTTGATTGGCAATGCCCTTCTATCAACGACTTGTCTTCTACGGTATTTGATTGGTAGCGCGTACTACCAACGGCGTGTCTTACTACAGTTTATTTTTAGTGCAAGCTACCAATGCTTTTCTTATTATTTTTGATTGCTAGTGTAAGCTGCCAACGTCTTGTCTTACTATAAATGATTGCACTATTTGCGCTCTACAGAATTAATAATTTAATAATAATAATAATAGGGAATTTTATAGAGGGCTTTCGCTTTACAACTTAAAGACAAATCTGCAACGTGCAAATGCCCAGGCCATATCCAAATCAATGGTTTATAAATAAACAAAACATACAAAAAAATAATAAACTTTTTCATACAAAGCATGAATGTTTAATGTTTGTTGTTTTTGTTTTCTTGTTGTATTTTGTTTGTCACTTTTGTCGTCGTTGTTGTTGTTGTTGTTTTTTGGGGTTGTTTGTTTGCTTGCTGTTTGTTTTTGATAGTTTTTGTTGTTGTTGTTATTGCAGTTGGTGGTGGTGGTGGTGATGATGATGTTGTTGTTGTTGTTGTTTTCATTTACGATGGGAAACGCCAGTCTGTTCCACTGTATCTTAACTGCACGTGAGGATTAACCTTTTGGTAACGTTGGCAAGGTCGTGACTGCCATTTCTTTGTCCTGCTGCCGTCTGGGCCTTGATGGCAGTGGCTTGTGGCACTGACAAGGTCATGTCTGTCGTTTCTTTTTCCTGTGCTGCCGTAGTCTGGGCCTTGATGGCAGTGGCTTGTGGCACTGACAAGGTCATGTCTGTCGTTTCTTTTTCCTGTGCTGCGTAGTCTGGGCCTTGATGGCAGTGGCTTGTGGCACTGACAAGGTCATGTCTGTCATTTCTTTTTCCTGCTGCCGTAGTCTGGCCTTAATGGCAGTGGCTTGTGGCACTGACAAGGTCATGTCTGTCATTTCTTTTTCCTGCTGTCGTCTGGGCCTTAATGGCAGTGGCTTGTGGCACTGACAAGGTCATGTCTGTCATTTCTTTGTCCTGCTGCTCGTCTGGCCTTAATGGCAGTGGCTTGTGGCACTGACAAGGTCATGTCTGTCATTTCTTTTTCCTGCTGTCGTCTGGGCCTTAATGGCAGTGGCTTGTGGCACTGACAAGGTCATGTCTGTCATTTCTTTTTCCTGCTGCCGTAGTCTTGGCCTTAATGGCAGTGGCTTGTGGTACTGACAAGGTCATGTCTGTCATTTCTTTTTCCTGCTGTCGTCTTGGCCTTAATGGCAGTGGCTTGTGGTACTGACAAGGTCATGTCTGTCATTTCTTTGTCCTACTGCCGTCTGGGCCTTAATGGCAGTGGCTTGTGGCGCTGACAAGGTCATGTCTGTCATTTCTTTTTCCTGCTGCCACCTGGCTTGTGGCACTGACATGGTCATGTCTGTCGTTTCTTTTTCCTGCTGCGGTGGTCGTAGCCTTGATGGCAGTGGCTTGTGGTACTGACAGGGTCATGTCTGACATTTCTTTTTCCTGGCCTTTTGATGGCAGTGGCGTTGACGAGGTCATGTCTGTCGTTTCTTTTTCTTGCTGCCGTTGTCTTGGCCTTGATGGCAGTGTAGGCTTCTCCGTGCCGGTGGCAAGGTAATGCGACCACTGACGACGCGGCTATGAGTCAACGTCCAGCCCCGCCCACCACCACCACCACCACCACCACCACCGCCGCCGCCGCCGCCGCCGCTATCGCGGCAGTCGACGGTGTCGCCAGGTTTTGGCGGGAAACTACAGTACTCTACTGGGACGCGCGAACACCGGTGGGGTACCAGCCTCAGAGTTCTGGCAAAGGGACACGGCGCTGCAGCACTGTGCCACTCGAAACAAAGCGAGGTTCTGGTACTACTTCCGGCACTCCGAGTCAGTTCAGTTTCTGGCTGGAAGGTTTCGTAATTCGGCACTGCCGAGAGCATGGTCATTCAGTGTCAGACCCGTCTAGCGACACTACAGCTACTAAGACTGATGAAGAAGGAGGAAAATATCCACACAAAAAACAAAAAATCTTGATTATTGTTATTGTTTTGTTGTTGTTGTTGTTGTTGTTGTTGTTGTTGTTTGTTTTTGTTGTGTGTGTGTGGTTTGTTTTTGTGTGTGTGTTTTTTGTCTTTCTTTTTTGTTTTTTGTTTTGTGTGTTGTGTGTGTGTGTGTGTGTGTGTGTGTGTGTGTGTGTGTGTGTGTGTGTGTGTGTGGTGTGCGTGCGTCGTGCGTGCGTGCGTGCGTGCGTGCGTGGTGCGTGTGCGTGTGTGTGTGTGCGTGTATGTGTGTGTGCGTGCGTGCGGTTGTGCGTGCTGTGTGTGTAGGGTGTGTGTTGTGTGGTGTGTGGGGTCATGTGTGTGTGTGTGTGTTGTTTTGTGTG
>JABMCL010001419.1:2500-7500 GCA_018857735.1 Alviniconcha marisindica | reverse complement strand
TCAGAGGTCAGTCACGGACCGTGAAGCCGCCAAGCAAGGTGAAGGTCGTGGTTTTTAGCGAGGTCGGAGGTCATATATCAAGTGCTCGTCGTTATATGTCTCTTTGGCCGCTGTGACCGTTGGAGTGAGTGATGGAAACGTTTACATCCGTGTATATAATTCTAATAATAATAATAATAATAATAATAATAATAATAATAATAAAATAATATTAAAGTTGGTGTTTTACGCCCAGTCAACTAGTGCGGTTATATCAGGGCGATAGTACTACTACTACTACTACTACTACTACTACTACTACTACTACTACTACTAACAACTACAACAACAACAACAACAACAACAACAACAACAATAATAATATTAATAATAACATAATTATAATAATGAGCACTAGGCGCATACATTCCTGTAGCTGCTGTAGCCTTAAAACATCACATATTACACAGGCAATACCCACGGTTCAGGAGCTGTGTGAGAGTCGAGGTGGACGTCCTGGGCTGTCCGTCCTAACGAGCCTTCTGGTTTCCGTGGACGTAAAGATTTATTGCACCGTGCTTCGGCATTGGTCACAACTGACTTGTCCCTAATATGTCAACTGACATCTGAGGACATAAAGCATCACTTCATCATCATCATCATCAGGCAATACCAGTTATTATTATTGATCGCTTTTATTTTTCACGTTTTTTATTTTTATATTTCTTCAGCCCATGTGCCAAAGGAAAATGTTCATTTTTTTTATGTTTTGTAATATTGATGAATAATAAATTTGATTTGATTTGATTTGAATTTTATTTGTTTTTGAAATATATTTATTCAGTCTCTGCTCTCGATGAGACTCAATGCGGTCATGTCGCGTGCGATTCCGATTGAGTAAGTAACACAGGTAATACTAATTATTACTATTATTGATCGCTTTTATATAGCGATATTTTTATTTATTTATTTTATTTATACTGCCTTTTATAGCGCCTTTTTTAATATCTACCGGAACTGATGGTATATCTTACATCGCTGTTTGGTTGTTACATGGCTGATGCCACGTGATTTGGGGAGCGGGGATAGCTCAGTGGTTAGAGCGCCGGACTCGTGATCGAAAGGTCCCGGGTTCGAGTCCCGGCAGGAGCGGAGGGAGAATTTCTTCTCCAGGGTCAAAACTTTCTGTGCTGACTCTTAGTTTCGGTATCCTTCCACCCCCGTGTTACCGCAGCAGCACGTAAAAGATCCCGTCATTCTGCCAAAAGTGCAGGTGGCAGGTTACAGCTAAACTGACTCACATACACCCTACCTATGTGGCTTTGAATGAAGCGACACTGTAACCTGGTGCATGCTTGAATGGTGTCACACAGAACTTGCGCTGAAACGGCAGCATTTCACGTGCGGCACCAGCCATGCACACCCAAAGAGCGCTATTAGTACACCACTTCCGTGGATATTAATAACACGCGCTATAAAAGGATAGAGTCACTCATTCAGAATCACATGTCAATGTGCGCAGTGAGTCTGCTCGAGAGCAGAGACTAATAGCGCTATATAAAAGCTATGAATAATAATAATAATAAATAATAAGTAATAATAATAATAACGTGAAACTGCTGCCGTCTCGCCGCACGTTTTGTGTACACCATACAACCATGCACCAGCGTACAGTGTTACTTCGTTCGAAACCGCATAAGTAGTGTGCGTGTGTGTTTAGCTGTAACCTGCAACTGACCCGCACAGTTTTGACTGACAAAATGACCGGGATATTTTACTTGCTGCTGCGGTAACACGGGGGTGGAACGGATACCGAAATAAGAGTCAGCACAGAAAGTTGACGCTCAAAAAAGGGAAAGAAAAAAAAAGGGAAAAAAAAGAAAAAAAAGAAAAAAAATCCCGCCGCTCCTGCCGGGACTCGAACCCGCGACCTTCCGATCACGAGTCCGATGCTCCAACCACTGAGCTACTATGATTCTCGCTCCCCGATAAATTATTGGGTAGCGCTGCTCATGCGGCTGCCACAGAAGGTGTAAGGCGTCCACATTTTCAAAAAGGGGTTAAGGAAGATATAAATCAAGAAATAATTCAACTTAGGTCACAGTCCCACCGAAAACGGACCCAGTGTGTTAGACGAACGGCCGATACTGAGTAATACGTTATGTCTCAGTCTCCGCGTAGTGTGCCAGAACAGTGGGTCTGTCTGCAGAGGTGCTGTTGCACAAACTGACGAAAATGAATCGACAACTGAGAAAGGATCAGCCTACTTTGTTCAACTGTTTGACCAAGATTATATCTTCTCTCTCTCCCTCTCTCTCTTTTCTCTTCTCTTCTTTTCTCTTTTCTTTTCTTTTCTGTCTCTGTCTCTCTCTCTCTCTCTCTCCCTCTCCTCTCTTCCTCTCTCTTCTCTCTCTCTCTCTCTCTCAGTATCCGTTTCTTTTTCTTTGTTGCTGTTATTGTTTTCTTAAGCTTAATTTGTATCCCTCCTCTTTCCCCGCTCTCTTTGTAAATTACCCAAAATGTTTTGCATACATATTCGGCTGTTGTTGACTTCCCGCCTCAGTTGTTTCTCACTGTTATCCTTTTCATTTCCATTGCAGTCGCTGTCTCTTTTTACATGTGCTATTATTATTATTATTATTATTATTATTATTATTATTATTATTATTGATGCTGTATTTGTCTCTATCCTTCTATCATATTTCACTATGAGTGTCTTGGTTATTAGTAGTACTGTAGCAACGGCAGATATGTGAGTCGGCCTTTGTGCTAATATATTTACCGTTGAAAAATAAAGTTTAATCGACCAGTTAATCAATCTCTCTCTTGATTTTTTCTCTTTTTTTCTTTTTCCAGTTGACCGTTTTGCAATGAAGTAGATATTCTCGGTTAATCAGTTTTAAAAGCAAGAGAGATTGCGTAAACTACACAAAAACGACAGCAATTCGTCAAGTGTGCTTTCAGTTGAAAATAATCGCAGAAACAGGGGTAATTAAGGATTCTGATGGAAACATTCTCAAGGCTAGATTAAACACGCTGAGTTTCATGCAAGGCTCGGTTTGCGAAGGATTGCGGTCTCAAGCTTGGTCTAAGGGAGAATACTCCTCTTTTCACACAAAAATAAATCCTGCGTATTTTGAGGATTATCTCCCATTAAGAAGGCCGATGAAATAATTATATCCGCTAGATGCACGCACTGTGAGGGAACGGGGGGAAAGGGCGGGAGGGGGGGGGGGGGGAGATTTGCTCTTTATACATGGTCACCGACCTTTATGATTCGTCTCCTGGGACTGCGGTAGGAGAGGCTGACCTTCTTCCTGCTTAAATCCCATGGCGATGTTTGCATGCGTGAACAACGCTGGCACTGTCCTGTGCCGGACAAAACAGACCCACACAGACTGTCTGCCCACAGCGAAACTGAAACAGCGGGATTCAATGATGACGGGTCTAACTGTTCAGTTCAGTGGCGTCTATCTCAGTCATATCTCTCACAAAGGACGGTGTGTGTGTGTGTGTGTGTGTGTGTGTGTGTGTGTGTGTGTGTGTGTGTGTGTGGTTGTGTGTGTGTGTGTGTGTGTGTGTGTGTGCTGTATGTGTGCGTGTTGTTGTGGTTTTTGTGTGCTGTGCTGCGTGTAGTGCTGGGGTGCGTGCGTGGTGCGTGTGTGTGTGTGTGTGTGTGTGTGTGTGTGTTGTGTGTGTGTGCAGTGTGTTTGCGTGCGTGCGTACGTGTGTGTGTGTGTATGCGTGCGTGTGTGTGTGTGTGTGTGTGTGTGTGTGTGTGTGTGTGTGGGGTGTGTGTGTGTGTGTGTGTGTGTGTGTGTGTGGTGTGTGTGTGTGTGTGTATGTTGTGCTGTTGTGTTGTGTGTGTGTGTGTGTGTGTGTGTTGTAGGTGCGTGCTGTGTGTGTGAGTGTCAGTGTGTGCGTGTGTGTGTATGGAGGTGGGGTGTGTCAAGAAAAGAGGTGGTGGGGGGGGGGGGGGGAAATTCTCACACGTCGCTATTTTCTGTGTCTGTGTGTCCACTACAAGAAAAAAGAAAAAGGTTGTTGCCTCTTGCTGTGATATCTCGCGGGGGTGGGCTGCTGCTGAAATGGGGCGCTCGACAGACCTCCGGTGCGTGCCAGAGCCCTGTGCAGAACCCTTTCGGTGACGTGCGTCAAAACTGACAGTGACACTGAACAACCCTGCCCCGCTGCGGCCGGGCGCCTGTCAAATTGTTTAGCGGAATAATAACTCCCCCCCCCCCCCATCCCCACCCCCCTCCCCACCCCACCCCACCCCCGGACTAGTCGTTTCCGTCCTCACCGTTTTTATTCCAAGACTGTAGCTCAATTTTTCGGCGTTTCTGATTTTTCTGTTCCGACGATTCTAGTTTCATTTACTAACGGACGCCATCTTAGCTTCCGTCGAAAAGTTAATGATTTTATTTTATTTTTATTTTTATTTTTTCCCTCTAAAATCTGGAGTATTGTTGCAGGTTTTATATGTAATTAATCCAAAAAGGCATGTAATGCATGACAAGGCTGTTATTTATGATGATTTTTTTACGGAATTTAGCCGGGTAAATTGTTTATTCTCCGAATAGGGTGGCATGGGGGAAACTTGTGTCCAAACAGGCACGTTTGATTTAAATGCACGCTTGGAGACACGTTTCTCAGTGTCACACTGGCTCAACCAACACAAGCTCGTCAAGTTGTGGCCGGTTTGTAGACACCTTCGACCAATCGCAGACTAGTATACAACTTGACACAACCATCCGTGTTAATCTCATGAATATGGAAGAAAACATTATTTTTCTGATGTACTGTGTGATTCGGGAAAATTTCGACCACGTTGGGGAAACTTCGTCCACCGTCTCGGGGAAACTTCGTCCAAACATAAAGAGAACACGCGCAACAAAAGGAAAAGGCTAAGAAAGCAGTGTAAACCCGGCCGACACATGCTTTATTTCCGAAAGCCTAACTCAGTCTGGTCCCACAAAGTTGACAAAGTTTTTTTATTTCATAGTTTATCGGTAATGATC
>JABMCL010003406.1:277500-280110 GCA_018857735.1 Alviniconcha marisindica | reverse complement strand
GCCCCCCGCTTTGATGTCCACCCTTTCACTCTCCCTAAGTTGGGGCGGGGAGAGGACACTGGGGTTACCTCAAGAACAAGACGTGTAAGGGGGGGGGGGGAGGGGGTGGGGGGGGGGGAGGGATGGGGGGCACATTCCTGCAGGAAAAAGGATGTCGTAAACCGGTGCCTGTAGTTTGGGACGGGAGAGGTGGTGATCCGAGAAACAACAACAAAGTTATCGGCTCTGTTTTTTAACCTCGGACTCCTAGCCACAGAGAGTCATCCCAGCATCAGTAAGCAGTAAGTAACTTGGTGTTTTACGCCCAGTCAACCATTGCGGTTATATCAGGGCGAAATCCCAGCACCAGCCTGAGAGCAAAGTACACTGTGCTGCACGTTGGAGGCAGACGTATTTAAAACACCCTTTTCACGCTCGGTGCTTTGTCCCTAATACGCTTTTGGCGTCTGAGGACTTAAACAAAAAGAACGAACGCTCGGCGCACGTGGGGCAGTAGAGGAGAAACAGTTCAAACATAATCACGTGCAGCGTGGCGCGTGCTACGGTTTTATTAGGAAGGAGACAGTTTAATATAATTGACATTCAGAGGAACGTTCCGCTGGCCGTCTATATGCCGGCTGGAAGTCCGCGCCCTGCTGTTCTTCTGTACGCCCTCAGGTACTGCCTTCTAATGAATTCTCTGTCAAGAGTGCTACCACCAATGTTATACTGTTGCACTCACTGAGCTTTAAATTATTATTTTTTTAATATTTTTTTTTTTTATCTTAGTGGTTGCACTGGTATTCCGCTGTTTTGCGATACTGTTACTCACAGTGCGCATGCGCGTGGTGCCGTACTTCCGGGTAGACCGTTTCGACATGAAACTCGTGTGTAAACTGACCGAGTTTGGCGTAGTCCGGGTGCGTCAGGATCAAACGTTAGTTAGATGGTTCTTAGATAAGTAATGTCGCCCGCAGATGACCACATCGAGAGGGAAAGAGAGAGAGAGAGAGAGAGAGGAGAGAGAGGAGAGAGAGGAGAAGAGAAAGAAAAAAACGCCAAGTAAACCACACACACAACACACACCCACACACACACAGGACAAGTATAGTAACAGAGAGAGAGTGAGTAGGTAAGTAAATTGGTTTTTTACGCCCAGTCAGCCAGTCGGTTATCAGGGCGACGAGGAGAGAGAGAGAGAGAGAGAGAGAGAGAGAGAGAGAGAGAGAGAGAGAAGGGGAGAAATGCTATATAAAACGCCCAAGAAACACACACACACACACACACACAAAACACACAAAACACACACACACACACACAACACAAGATAATAGTAACAGAGAGAGAGTGAGTAGGTAGTAAATTGGTGTTTACGCCCATCAGCAGGGGGTTTGGAGAGAGAAGAGAGAGAGAGGGGAGAGAGAAGGAGAGAGAGAGAGAGAGAGAGTGAGAGCTTGATTATTTAAGGGGCCCAAAGTAAACACAACCCCACACAACCACCCACCAACTTTTTTTTTTTTTTTTTTTTTTTTTTTTTTTTTTTGTCCACTGGGCACGTGTGACTGCATCAAGTGTGTGGGACTCGGGCCTGGACGAGCTTACGGCTGAAAAAACAACCACCAAGAAACACTTGTTAATCGCGCATTTCCATGCAAGACAACTGGCCGCGCACAATCCGCCGTCGTTCGTTGCACTGGCTTTTAACGCCGAGTTGTCTTCGGAGAGATCCCGGTAGGTTGGGATTTGATTGATTGATTGATTGGTGATCGCTGATACAGCGCTGTTCTGCGCTCTCTCGAGCATACTCACTGCGCTCGCATGTGGTTCTACATGAGTGACTAGTTTTTTATTGCGCGTTTAAAAATAAAAAAAATCCACCCAAATGGTGTACTTACAGCGCTGGCATGGCTGGGGCCACATGAAACTGCTGCCGTCTCGGCGCAAGTTCTGTGTACACCATACAACCATGCTCCATGTCACTTCATGCAAAGCCACATACATAAAGGTGATGCGTGTTTTGCTGTAACCTGCCACCTGCACTTTTGGCAGAATGACCGGGATCTTTTACGTGCTACTGCGGTAACACGGGGGTGGAACGGATGGGAGTAGGGATGGGGGGCGGGGGTGGGGGGGGGGGCAGGGTGTGTGTGAGAGAGGGGCATCTAATGCCCAGCTAATGCTTTATTGTCACCACCGGGCTGAATTCTGCATTTAGATGGGCAGCGACGAGAGCCCCTCGTTGTGAGGGGTAAAGTCACGAGACCGTGTCTATAAATTACACAGTTTGAATAAAAAGAGAGCCGAAGCGTATCACTGGCGGGAGCTGCCACAAGTATCATTTTTGTCGCGACGAAATTATGTTTGTCGCGACAAATGTTTTGTGGCGACAAAATATTTTTGTCACGACAAAAAGTTTGTCGCGACAAGCATACCTTTTTTTATTTTATTTTTATCGCGACAAAAGACGTCTTTTGTTTGTCGCGACATAAATGATACTTGTGGCAGCTCCCGCCAATGATAGAAACGAGGAATCGAATCGAACCGACATCGGGAAGCGGACGACATCGGTTCCATTTCCCGCTTCGAGTTCCATTTCCCCCCTCTGCCCTGTTGCCCAATGCTTCGAAACGG
>JABMCL010003406.1:230000-272500 GCA_018857735.1 Alviniconcha marisindica | reverse complement strand
GTGAGTGAGTGTGTGTGTGTGTGTGTGTGTGTGTGTGTGGTGTGTGTGTTGTGTGTGATATGTTGCTGTCACAGTATTTGTTCGGAATGTACCGAATAGCAACATCTCCTGTCCCTAATAAGCCGTATGACTTCTGTGGACGTTAAGCACCAGTTTACTTACTTACTATAAGCAACATAACATAGTGAGGGCGGAAGCAAATGAATGAATGGGTAAACGTCCCTGATACAGTCTTCTGGTCTCAAAATGGCAGCTACCACGATCGTGTTTTCGCCCTTTTCAAGTGTCGAATTTTAACAAAGAGGGAAGAGGGCGCTCCGTGCGGCGACCGAGATGAAGCAAAACAACAAATAGGGTGAGAAATTGAGTTAAAATCAGTCTTTCTTTCGTTTCTTTTTTTTAAAATTCTATTGACAGGGCGCTTTTTTGCTTCGTTTCTCCTTTAACGGCGACTTCCCAGTGCGTGTACGGTGTCCGTTATTGTTTGACTAAGGGGCCAAGGACAGCTCAGCGTGCGAGCTGCGCTGGTGCAGTCTGGTAGCCAGGTGCCGCGTTGCATATCATCTGAAGGGAGACGCGAGGAATGGTGGCTGTGACGTCAGCATTGCACATGTGCCGTGACGTCATCACCTGCCGCTCCGAGCCAGGGGAGCTAACCCGTTATTTAGCGCCAGGGTTCGAACCTCGCTACGTCGGCCCTGGCCTTGTTCACGTCTTTGGCTGAACTCTGCGAGGAGTTCCCCGTGTCTCCTTTACGCGTGGAATTTGTTGCACGTCGAAATGGCTAGGCTGTGCAGGGAAGGAACGGGACAGGTGCCGTTGTTGGTTTTCTGGGGGTGGAGATGTGGGGACTGTCAGTTTTGTGTGTGTGACGTCAGGAGAGTGGTTCTCCCCCCACCCCCCCACCCCCTTTGCTGTTTGTTCGCTTCTGGTCCCCCCCCCCCCTCTCTGTTTGTCTCTGTCTCTCGCTCTGTCTGTCTGTCTCTCGCTTTCTCGCTGTCTCTGTCTATCTGGCTCTCTCTCTCTCTCTCTCTCCTGATCCCTCCCCCTCTCTCTCTCGTGATTCCTCTGATTCTCTCTTGATCCCCCCCCACCCCCCCCGGTCCCCCCCCCTTTGATTCCCCTGTCTGTATCTCTTATCGTCCTGAGGTGACCCTGTGCGGTTGACTGGGCGTTAAAATCCAAGAACAAGAACTGTCTCATTCACTCATTCTGCCTCTTTTGTTTCCGCACCCCCCCCCCCCCCCTCCTCTCCCACACAACCACACATTCTGTCTCTTTTTGTGTGTGTGTGTCGTGTCGTTCCCTCCCCCCGTTTTCTTCGTGTGTGTTGTTATGGGGACGGGGTTTATCTCTCGGAGTGATTTTTGTCTTTATGAGAAATTCCCCGGGAGTTTTGTCACTGGACACGAGTGCGGCAGTTCACTATGTCTTATTTGGATGAAGATATTCTGGGACTGAAGATATGATCCGTAAATGCTGTATTTATGCAAATCCCAAGTAAACTGAAGTAAGAAGGGGGAAAAATGTACGAAAACGGGAATTTAAAAACAAAACGAGACAACAAAATCAAAACAACGAAGACAACGACAGCAGCAACCCCACATGAACAGAACGGCAAGGAGAGGAAAGCAGTCAGTACATCTGCTTGCATACAGATAGCTTGTCTGTACAGAAAAAGAAGAAGAGAAAAAGCCGTACTGCACAAGTGGAGAATGTTAGCACGAACCTTCACTCCGTCGGGAGCAGCAGAATGGTCCTGTGGCGGCAGTCAGCAAGGGAGACAACGCGAACGGTGTCCGTGTGCCTCGCGGACGTAGTTATTTCCCTTCCCCCGCGCTGTCTCTCATCTCCCGCGTCACTCGAGAAACACGTGGCGAGTCCGAGTGGTGCTCAGTGATCCACGCGGAGAGGTGGAGAGTAGCTGAGTGATGCTCACCGTCCCTCGAGTTGTCTCTTACGTCGTGTGATCCAGCACTTGCCGGTCTAAGTGTGCAGCTGGTTGTGGGGCAGGCGCTGATGGTCACTCAGTGACAGATGTGGGCTGCTTCGGGGCCCGTCTCTGCCTCTGGGTCCTTGACCGAGATTGCAGTGGTGAAATGCAGCGGACTTTGTAGAGTGATTAAGCGTGGATCCGATGGAGGGAGTGGGTGGAATCTATGGCACCCGTGGAGCAGCCACCCTCACTATGTCGTCTTCCCCACCATCTTCATCATCACTTCTCCTTGTCGTCGTCATCCTTCTGCTCCTCCTTCATGGTCATCCTCCTGCTCCTCATCCATATCATCTTCTGCTCCTCCTTCATCGTCATCCTCCTTGTCGTCGTCATCCTCCTGCTCCTTATCCATATCATCTTCTGCTCCTCCTTCATCGTCATCCTCCTTGTCGTCGTCATCGTCATTGTCTTTTTCTTCTTCGTCTTCCTCCTGCTTCTTTCTCGTTCATGTTATGATCGTCATCGTCAGTCTCACTCTTGCACCTCCACCTCCACCCCTACCTCTACCGCCTTCGTTGAAAAGTTTACGATTGATATATATATATATATATATATATATATATATATATATATATATATATATATATATATATATGTTGGTGTATGTGATAATCAGAATGTGTTCATCGCAAATGATTACACATGCTTTCTCTGCTGTCTATGCGTCTGAGTGTGTGTGTGTGGTTGTGTGTGTGCGTGTGTGTGTGTGTGTGTGTGTGTGTGTGTGTGTGTGTGTGTGTGTGGTGTCTTTGGTGGTGGTGGTGGTGGTGTGTTGTGTGTGTGTGTGTGTGTGTGTGTGTGTGTGTGTGTGTGTGTGTGTGTGTGTGTGTGTTTCTCTCTGTCTCTCTCTCAATCTGTCTCTCCTTTCATTCCACTGAATATTCACGTTGCTCATTCATAGATACATGGATGGAATGATGAATGCATAGAGGAGGAGGGGAGAGCGGTGGGGGATGGGGGTGGGGGGCGGAGGGACGGGCAAGCAGGCATCCACATAGACAGCTGTTTAACTTCAACGTGATTGGCTACTGATGTCTTTTCTGTATTTTTTTTATTGTATTTTTTGTCTCCAGAAACTGAAGCAGGAGGTGACAGACCAGGATTGCAGACTGCTGGAACTGGAGAGGGCAGACTGGGTATGGAACGAATTTTGCCTCTTTATCAAACACATCGGTGTGTTCCCGTTGTCACCACCAGGTATTTTCCAGGCGGTGGTTCCATAGTAAAACTGTGTTGTGCCCGGAACTGTGAACCAGCTACTCTCTCTCTCTCTCTCGTTGGTTGAATGTTGCTTTACGTCCACAGAAGCCGCAGGCTTATTAGGGACGGGAGCCCAGGACGGCCACCTCGACTTTCACGCAGCTCTCTCTCTCTCTCTCGCTCTTACTTATAGTTTGATGACCTTTTAAAAAAAAAACTGGTACAGGTTTGTTTTTTGTTTTTTTGTTTTTTTCCCCCTTGGTAATTTCATGACTCGTACTTGCAACCGGTACAGAAGAGTTGTTAATGTGCTGGATCGTCCTGGGGTGACCCTGTGTTGTCGACGGGACGTTCATTTCCAAGAACTCGTAACTTCAACGGCGAACGGTAGCAGGTTCGACCGGTTGATGTCTGAGAACTTTCGTCAGCTGGCAGGCTGACTAGACGGTGAAATGGCTGAGTGGACGGGTTTGCTATCATTGGCGGGAGCTGCCATAAGTATAGTTTTTGTCGCGACAAAACTTTTGTCACGACAAACACGTGTTTGTCGCGACAAAAACGTGATTGTCGCGACAAAACACGTCTTTTGTTGCGACAAAAGTATGTTTGGCGCGACAAAATTTTGGCGCGACAAAAATGATACTTGTGGCAGCTCCCGCCAATGATAGTTTGCTGGTAATAACAGCAATGAGTGACTATTATCAACGCATGGGCAGCTTCCTTCATGTTGAGCTAGTTGCGGTCAGAGCGACCTGATTTCCCGTGAGATAATTCTTAACAGACATTGCCGTATTGTGTGCGTGTCTGTGTAGGGGTGGGGATGGGGTGGGGGTGTCTTCTTTACCGCCTAGTCACCCGTGAATGTCATCTCAGCATGGGGGGATGTGGGGGGGGGGGGGAGAGGGAGAGACAGACAGACAGACAGACAGACAGACAGACAGACGAGAGACAGACAGACAGACGAGAGACAGAAAGACAGGCAAACAGACGTGGCACGTAGCACATATATAAACTCGAACAGATAGAGAACTCGAACTCGAAAACTTTATTTTACAAGGATTGTACTTTAGGTTCAGTCAAAAACCTGTCTAACAACTAGTCCTTGCTAAGCTACTGATGAGTAGATATCAAATTACAGGCATTATTTATACACATATAGGCATGAATGAGTGAGTGAAACGTTATACATGAGAATTTCCACACAAACATAGTGTGTTCACAGCGCCAGGTGAACACGTTCACATCATTCAGTTACATATTATGATCATACAACCAGCAAATAAAGCAGCAGAACATCAGATCAGTTCATAATTATGACTAGTATCGGAAAAGAAAACGGAAGTAATCAATGCTTATAAAGAACACTAAGGAAGAGGTTGAGAGAGAGAGAGAGAGAGAGAGAGAGAGAGAGAGAGAGAGAGAAGAGAGAGTGGCACATAACACATATATATATATATAGACACTCGAACAGACAAAAGATTAGCACATCTGTTGCCTACAGGTATGCATTTCATTCATGGACATGCACAACACTCATTTTAGGCCAACTTGTGAATGGAAGAGCCGAAGCAAATGGTAAATTTCTGCACACATTTGCTTGAAGGACTGAATAGCAGTATGTTTCACAGTGCTTTTCAACACAACTGAAATTGCAGCAATAAGAGAAAACGAAGGTTAAACAGAACAATACAAACAATAGGCGATCTAGAAACGACATAGTAGATAATAATTTATGTGTTGGTGTATAAGGATAATACAGCGGCACCATTTTATGATTCAAAATCCGTAATGCGAACAAGTCAGTTCAAGGTGGATGAAATGTTAGTCCCGGAAATACATTTGTGCCGATTACGTTTGAAGCATGGAAGGGAGACACAGGATTTTGTAGTTTGTGGCAAAGAGTTCCAGAGGGACGCACCAGCGAAGGATATGCTAATTTTAAACAAGTCAAGCCATGGTCCACACTCCGAGTACGCTTTCCGGCACCTTCCCCCAAGGATGTCGTAAACCAGTGCTTGGAGTTTGGCCTTGGTTTTGGCACATACAGGTGTTAGTGTAGTGGGACTGCATGCTGACGTCTACACCTTGTGTGTGTGTGTGTGTGTGTGTGTGTGTGTGTGTGTGTGTGTGTGTTGGTGCAGGCACGACTATGGATGCAGGTGATGCGGTCAGTGGGGGGGGAGTGTGGGGGGTGGGGGTCACTCCGACAGACGTGCATACTGACCTGCACCATGTGTGTGTGTGTGTGTTGGTGGCAGGCACGGCTGTGGATGCAGGTGATGCGGTCAGTAGTGGGCGGGGGGTGTGGGGGGTGGGGGTCACTTCGGCAGACGTGCATACTGACCTGCACCATGTGTGTGTGTGTTGGTGCAGGCACGGCTATGGATGCAGGTGATGCGGTCAATTGGGGGTGTGGGTGGTGGGGGTCATTCCGACAGACGTGTATACTGACCTGCATGGTGAAGGAGGGGGGGGGGGGGGCTCTCCGACTGCCATGAATACTGACTTCTGCGCCTTGTGTGTGTGTGTGTTGGTGGCAGGCCCGGCTATGGATGCAGGTGATGCTGACGTTATGTGTGTGTGTTGGTGGCAGGCACGGCTGTGGATGCAGGTGATGCTGACGTGTGTGTTGGTGGCAGGCACGGCTATGGATGCAGGTGATGCTGACATGTGTGTGTGTGTTGGTGGCAGGCACGGCTGTGGATGCAGGTGATGCTGACGTGTGTGTTGCTGGCAGGCACGGCTATGGATGCAGGTGATGTTGACATGTGTGTGTGTTGGTGGCAGGCACGGCAATGGATGCAGGTGATGCTGACATGTGTGTGTGTGTTGGTGGCATGCACGGCAATGGATGCCGGTGATGCTGACGTGTGTGTGTGTGTGTGTTGGTGGCAGGCACGGCTGTGGATGCCGGTGATGCTGACATGTGTGTGTGTTGGTGGCAGGCACGGCTGTGGATGCCGGTGATGCTGACATGTGTGTGTCGGTTTCAGGCACGGCTGTGGATGCCGGTGATGCTGACATGTGTGTGTTGGTGGCAGGCACGGCTGTGGATGCCGGTGATGCTGACATGTGTGTGTTGGTGGCAGGCACGGCTGTGGATGCCGGTGATGCTGACATGTGTGTGTGTTGGTGGCAGGCACGGCTGTGGATGCCGGTGATGCTGACATGTGTGTGTTGGTGGCAGGCACGGCTGTGGATGCCGGTGATGCTGACATGTGTGTGTTGGTGGCAGGCACGGCTGTGGATGCCGGTGATGCTGACATGTGTGTGTTGGTGGCAGGCACGGCTGTGGATGCAGGTGATGCGGTCGCTGAGACAGGGGGTGAGGCTGAAGAAGAACGAGCACGTCAGTCACCCGGCCTTCGAGTACTACGAGCTGACCCCCTTCGAGATGCTGCTGGAGGACATCCGCTCTCGCCGCTACACGCTGCATAAAATCATGGTACGTTCCCCACTGGACCCTTTGGAAGCCCAGCCGCTTTGGCCTAGCGTTAAGGCGGGGAAAGAGTTGGGGGGGGGGGGGGGGGGGGGGGAGTTCTATCCGCCTGATGAGGGGCGGGGCGGGGCGGAGGGGGGGTGGGGGGGGTGGGTGGTGAGAGAGAGAACTGTTGCCTTTTTCTTCGGCCCCCCCCCACCCCCCACCCCCCTCCTCCTCGCCCCCTCCGCTTTCTTCCAGTTTTCCTGTTTTGAAGTTGTGTTTTTTTGTGTTGTGTGTGTGTGTGTGTGTGTGTGTGTGTGTGTGTCGTGTGTGTGTGTGTGTGTGTGTGTGTGTGTGTGTGTGTGTGTGTGTGTGATGGTGATCGTGTGTGTGTGTGTGTGATGGTGTGTGTGTGTGTGTGTGCGATGGTGTGTGTGTGTGTGTGCGTGCGCGCGCCCGCGTGTGTGTGTGTGTGTGTGATGGTGTGTGTGTGTGTGTGTGTGCGTGCGCGCGCGCCGAGGCGTTGTGTGTGTGTGTGTGTGTGTGTGTGTGTTGTGTGTGTGTGTGTGTGGTGATCGTGTGTGATGGTGATCGTGTGTGATGGTGTGTGTGTGTGTGTGCGTGCGTGCGCGCGCGCGCCCGCGTGTGTGTGGCGTTACCCTACCGTGCATCTTGGGCGGAAGGAGGGTGGGGTGGGGTGGCGGCGGTGTCTTCTTTCACCCCGAACCTTTTGACCAGCCCCTTTTGACCAGCCTCCGGTTTAGTGGGCCGTGTCTGAGGCCCGTGTCCCGAGAGTCTCGTGCTGCTTGCAGCGGGTCGTAGAGGCTGTGAGCCTGACGCCGCTCGGCTGTAGCCTTTTGCCCGCAGTGCACCGGGAGAGCAGTGGCCTTCCTGACCCACTTCCCGACCCTACTCCCACAGTAACCTCCCTGTCCCACAATTTTGACAGGCTTTTTCTTCTCTCGTTTTCTTTTTCTCTCTCTTCCCCCCCTTAGTCATGAGTGGTCGGGTCTCCTTAGCCCAGATCTTGATCTTCCTCAGATTCGGGTTCACATTAATCTGATGATTTTGTGTGTGTGTGTGTGTGTGTGTGTGTGTGTGTGTGTGTTTGTGTGTGTGTGTGTGTGTGTAGTGCTTGTCTCTCTCTGTCTGCCTGTCTCTGTCTGTCTGTCCGTCTGTCAGTCTCTCCCCACCCCCCACCCTGAGATGACCCTATCTAGCTGATAATTTAAAACTTTAAAATCAGAACTCTTTCCCCCACCCCCCCGCCTCCCGACCCCCAAATTCTGAGGTGAAGTTGACAGGACTTTAAAATCCGATTACAACACCCCCAACTTCCTCTTTTCGCGAAACACGGATGACGCGGCTCTAAAAGCCAGTTCCAGCCTTGTGTCTTATCCGTGAGAGCCAGACGAATGATCTAATCAGCTGCACTCATTATCAACACCAGCATCGTAAATCTCTCTTGAGGCCTGCTTCTTGCTGCTGACCGTGCCTTGGTGACGGAACAGACCGTTTGGCACTTGCTTGTGTTCGTCGTTGACTGCGTTGTTTGTTGTTGACTGCGTTGTGTTTGTTGTTGACTGTGTTGTGTTTGTTGTTGACTGTGTTGTGTGTGCTGTTGACTGTGTTGTGTGTGTTGTTGACTGTGTTGTGTGTGCTGTTGACTGTGTTGTGTGTGCTGCTGACTGTGTTGTGTTTGCTGTCTGCCGTTGACTGTGCTGTGTATGCTGTTGACAGCGCTGTGTTTGCTGTTGACTGCACTGTGCTTGCTGTTGACTGCGTTGTGTTTGCTGTTGACTGCACTGTGTTTGCTGTTGACTGCGTTCTGTTTGCTGTTGACTGCGTTGTGTTTCCTGTTGACTGCGTTGTTTCCTGTTGACTGCGCTGTATTTACTGGAGACTGCGTTGTGTTTGTTGTTGAAAAGAACGAGAGAGAGAGAGAGAGAGAGAGAGAGAGAGAGAGAGAGAGAGAGAGAGAGAGAGAGTTGAAGGTGTGATTCGTCCTGAGGTGACCCTAATGTTCCCCTTAAGTAAAAACCCGTGTGTGGTGTGTGTGTGTGTGTGTGTGTGTGTGTGTGTGTGTGTGTCTCTCTTCTCTTTCCCTCCCCCCTCTCCCTCTCCGTCTCTGTCCTTCTCTCCCTCCGTCTCTGTTTCTGCCTCACTCACCCCACCCTCTCCCCATCTCTCTCCCCCACTCTCTCCCTCTCCTCCTCCTAACGCGCATCTAGGACTAGGTTGACGAGTAAAGGACTGGTGCAAGAGCAGCGGAGGCAGCATTGCCGGGTATTTTGGTCCAGCGGGCACCCAGTGCAGCATGCAGCCTGCCGGTGGCCTGGGTTGCAGGGGGCTGGGGCTTAATTGAATTTCTTCTCTTCAAATTAGGGCAGAGTGCTGAAACTGCATTGTCGTCGTTTCTTTCCGCCTTTCCCCTCTTTGATCGTGATTGGGTTTTGGGGGCAGGCTGATTTCCCTGTGGTGGTTTTTAATTTTAGCCCCTGAAGGTGTAAACACTCAGCTTCTTCTTGGTTGCCACGAAGACGTCAACGGTCGGCTGCGTCTCAGAGGGAGGGAGGGAAAGGGGAAAGTGTTCTTGGGCTTAAATCAACTGGGGGGGGGGGGGGGGGGCTTGGACTTTAAAGTCGAGAGACTGAAGAGGGGTGGCGGGGTGGGGGGGGTGGGGTGGGGGGGTTCTTGGACTTTAAGTCCGAGAGACTGAAGAGGAGTGGGGGGTGGGTGGGGGGGGGTTAAGTTCGAGAGACTGAAAGGTGTGGTGTGGGGGGGGGGGGTTTTTGGACTTAAATCGAGAGACGAAGAGGTGTGGGGTGGTGGGGGTGGGGGTGGGGGGGTCTGACTTAAATCGAGAGGGGGTTCTTGGACTTTTAAAATCGCGATGGTGGGGTGGGGGTGGGTTTTTGGACTTTAAAGTCGGAAAAGGGTGGGGAGTTGGGGTGGGGTTCTTGGACTTTAAAGTCGAGAGAGAGAAGGGGTTGGGGGGTGGGGGGGGTTCTTGGACTTTAAATCGAGAGAGAGAAGGGGTGGGGTGGGTGGGGGTGTTCTTGGACTTTAAAGTCGAGAGAGAGAAGGGATGGGGTGGGGTGGGGGGTTCTTGGACTTTAAAGTCGAGAGACTGAAGAGGTGTGGCGGGGGGGGGGGGTGTTCTTGGACTTTAAAGTCGAGAGCTAGAGGTGTGGCGGGTGGTGGGGGTGGGGGGGGGGGGGTTCTTGACTTAAAGTCGAGAGACTGAAGAGGGTGGCGGGGTGGGGTGAGGGGGGGGTGTTATTGGAATTAAAGTCGAGAGACTTGAAAAGCGGGGCGGGGTGGGGGTTTGGACAAGTGGAGGAGAGGGGGTGGTGGGGGGTTGGACTTTAAAGTCGAGAGAGAGAAGGGAGTTGGGGTGGGGAGGGGTGTTATTGGACTTTAAAGTCGAGAGACTGGGAAAAGCGGTGGCGGGGTGGGGGGTGTTCTTGGACTTTAAAGTCGAGAGGAGAAGGGGGGTGGGGTGGGGTGGAGGGGGGGTGTTCTTGGACTTTAAAGTCAAGAGAGAGAAGTGGGTGGGGGTGGGGGGTGGGGGTTCTTGGACTTTAAAGTCGAGAGAGAGAAGGGGTGGGGGGGGTGTTCTTGGACTTTAAAGTTGAGAGAGAGAAGGGTGTGTGTGTGTGTGGGGGGGTGTTCTTAAACTTTAACGTCGAGAGAGAGAAGGGGGGTGGGAGGGGGGTGTTCTTGGACTTTAAAGTCGAGAGAGAGAAGGGGGGTGGGAGGGGGGTGGTCTTGGACTTTAAAGTCGAGAGAGAGAAGGGGGTTGGGGGGTTCTTGGACTTTAAAGTCGAAACAGAGACACAGAGAGAGATAGCGGAAGGGTGGGGGTGGGGGAAGAACGAACTCTGAACTGTATTATCCAAGGATTGACATTTTGGGCAGTAGCTTATTCTTAGTCTGTCCCTTAGACAGGAGTCAGTTCTTATCTGTCCTTTAGACAGTTCTTACTGTCTGTCTTTTAGACAATAGCATATTCTTGTAATCTGTCCTTTAGACAATAGCCTGTATGTGTGTGTGTGTGTGTGTGTGTGTGTGTGTGTGTGTGTGTGTGTGTGTGTGTGTGTGTGTGTGCGCGCGCGCGCGCATACGTGCGTGTAAGTGTAGTGTGTGTGTGCGCGCGCGCGTGCCAGTGTATGTGTGTGTGTGTGTGTGTGTGTGTGTGTGTGTGTGTGTGTGTGTGTGTGTGTGTGGTGAGTGTGTGTGTGAGAGAGAGAGAGAGAGAGAGAGAGGGAGAGAGTACCGAATCCAAAGGATGTTAGGGATGTTTTGCTGCATTGACCGCATTTCCATGTTTTGAATTATCGTAGTTGCTGTCTGCATTGAAAATTCGCCCTGATTATAAACGTCATGGTTGACTGGGAGATAAAAACAATCTATCTGCATTGAAAAAGAGAGAAACCAAAGGAAATTTTAAAAAATGGGAGGGGGGGGGGGGGGGTCAACTGTTATGGTAGGACGGGTAATCTCGCGGCGTTATTACCAATAGGTCAGACGTTTGCGGAGGAGTTGTAAGCTGTTCCAGAGGCGTTGCGAACAATCGTGTCTGCTCGGGATGGAATTTAGGCATGGGAACTGAGGATGCATCCTGACAGTGTGCTGGCCACGTAGCTACACGTTCATCCCAGGAAACTTAAGGTGTTGCTGGTACCAGAAACACAGGGAGATAGACCATTGGATTGTGTGGGATCTGAGGACAGACACCAGAGGTAGACCATTGTGTGGGATCTGAAGGCAGACACCAGAGGTAGACCATTACACTCCAGAGACAGATCATTGTGTGGGATCTGAAGGCAGGATCCAGAGATAGACCATTGTGTGGGATCTGAAGGTACACTCCAGATATAGACCATTGTGTGGGATCTGAAGGTACACTCCAGAGATAGACCATTGTGTGGGATCTGAAGGCACACCCCAGAGATAGACCATTGTGTGGGATCTGAAGGCAAACCCCAGAGATAGACCATTGTGTGGGATCTGAAGGCAAACCACAGAGATAGACCAAGGTGTGGGATCTGAAGGCACACCCCAGAGATAGACCTGTAATGGTGTGGGGTGGAGCGTAGAAGGACAGGACACAGGCAGCGGAGTCGGTCAAAATGGAGACCACAGCAGGCGAACGGCAGCAATCGGGTTTTTATTCTACAGCAGCAGACAACTTTCTCAGCACACCCAAAATCCTCACGCGCACGCATAGATAAGAGAACTGCGCGGGCCGCAAAGAACACACGCTATCGCTACAATGAAATCAGCCCTCTGGACCACAAAATGGCTGACAATTGTGTTTCCTTGGCCCGCACAAATACAGTTCCTCAACAATAACTAAACTAATTAAAACATGAAATACATCAAATAAAAGCTACAGTTACAACCTTTTAAACCGTATAAACAAAATGTACACACTGACTTATTTAATTTGCAACAAGAGTGGGAAGCGTGGCTTGCACCTGTCTCTAAGCAGATTCGTACAACTAAATCACAACTAACACAATGTACAAAATATAACTATCAATAAAACTTACATCAGAATAAAGAACACGCTCCCACGGTTAAAATGGTACATACCAATTACAATACAACGCTCTATAAGAGAAGCAAGACACACTCAAAGACTAGTACTAAAACAATCGGTGCGAACTTTCGCCTGGGGCGCGTTATCTTAGTCGCAACAGCGCTGATAGTGATATCAAGTAGTCTATGAATATAACTTAGCTTCTACAGTACACAATACTCAATAAGTTAATTTCAAGCCAAAATAAACACTAAACATGAAGTCAGCTAAGCAAAATACTATACGACAAAGCATTGATCGACACAGAATTACTTTCATCGAGTCAAAACAACGATTCACTACTATTCACTAGTACTACACAGAAAATGCGCCATGCAGACGACGGCTATAAAAAGAATGGACCCAGAGAGGCATCGGCTACTGATTAAGCTCGATCCTGCGTCTAAATAAGATCTAAATAAACATTCTAAGATGCCAAATTATATTCCACATGGCTTAGTGCATAAAAAGGACTAGGTAAACAAAGAGTAGGTAAACAAACAAGCGGTCAAAATATTAAGGGAGTAAACAGATTTGAAAATGGCGCGCACCGGCGGCTGTTGCCGGTCGGCTGTGTGAAGGCCATGCGGCGTTATGCAACACGCAGCGCTTCAAAACAAAAGCGTCGTCTGCTCCGGTTCCCGGGTTACTAACAATACAGTAATGAAATTGCATGGATCTGATAACCGGGGCGGGATTATTGTAAAAACGTACAAAGAGCACTTGCTCACAGACCATTGTGTGGGATCTGAAGGTACACTCCAGAGATAGACCATTGTGTGGGATCTGAGGGTACACTCCAAGCAACGACGACTGGCCTTCCTTTTCGCCGTGAGCCGGAAGTGGATGCTTGGAGCGTGATCCTCGTGATCTTCGTGCCCACCACTCCAACGGAAACTCCTGGTCTCTGCGCAATGGCTTCCGTGCGCTGCAGGTCATCCAGACTGCCGGAAAGTTCCCTCGTCGTCCAGACTGCCGGAAAGTTCCCTCGTCGTCCAGACTGCCGGAAAGTTCCCTCGTCGTCCAGACTGCCGGAAAGTTCCCTCGTCGTCCAGACTGCCGGAAAATTCCCTCGTCATCCAGACTGCCGGAAAATTCCTTCGTGGTCCAGACTGCCGGAAAGTTCCCTCGTCATCCAGACTGCCGGAATGTTCCCTCGTCGTCCCGACTGCCGGAAAGTTCCCTCGTCATCCAGACTGCCGGAAAGTTCCCTCGTCGTCCAGACTGCCGGAAAGTTCCCTCGTCGTCCAGACTGCCGGAAAGTTCCCTCGTCGTCCAGACTGCCGGAAAGTTCCCTCGTCGTCCAGAGCTGCCGGAAAGTTCCCTCGTCATCCAGACTGCCGGAAAGTTCCCTCGTCGTCCAGACTGCCGGAAAGTTCCCTCGTCGTCCAGACTGCCGGAAAGTTCCCTCGTCGTCCAGACCGTCTGCCGGAAAGTTCCCTCGTCATCCAGACTGCCGGAAAGTTCCCTCGTCATCCAGACTGCCGGAAAGTTCCCTCGTTGTCCAGACTGTCGGAAAGCTCCCTCGTCGTCCAGGCTTGCAAAAGCTTTTTCGTCGTCCAGGCTACCGGAAACCTTTTTCGTCGTCCGGGCTACCGGAAACCTTCCCCGTCGTCCAGGCTGCCATAAGCCTTCCTCGTAGTCCAGGCTGCCGGAAACCTTCCTCGTCGTCCAGGCTGCCGGAAAGCGTTGGCGGAACTACGATGCTGGTACTGGCAACACACTCTGTATGTGTGTGTTGCGGGGATTTGGGGAAGGGAGGGGGGGGGGGGGGGGGGGGACTACAGGGTCTTTGGTGGAACTACAATGTTGGTACCGGAAGCACAGCTTGTGTGAGGTGTAAGGATGGAACCGGAGACTTCTCTGGCGGACCTACGATATTGGCGTTAGAACCACGCACAGCCGGGCCTCTGTGGAGGGTGTAGAGATGGGGCCCAGAGACTACTAGGTACAGCATCGTGCGGAACGACGGGGGCTGGCGCCGGAAGCGCGCGCATGCGACTTGAAAGGCCAGACGGAATCTGCACCGCCGGGAGAGCAATCTTGCACCGCCGCACCCCCCCCCCCCCCCCCCCCCCCCCCCCGTGCGCTGCCCAGCCTCTCCATCTCCGCGGTGCATGCCGGTCGCTGTAGGAGCCTCGGGCGGGCCGTGAAGCCGTCAGAAGAAATGGACCCGCTTCCCGCTGTGCTGTGTGGGCTGCTGCTGGTGGCCGACCTCCTCCCTGTCCTCTCGCGTCGCAGCAACTGGGGACCCTGGGGACCCTGCTGACCCTGCTGACCCTGCTGACCCTAACAAGGACTGATAATGATGCCGTCTGAAGGCCGTCACAGGCTCGTTTTCCGCGGACGTGGAAATGCCGGACGAGACTGACGAGGAGTGTTCAGAATAAGTCAGTTTGTCTTGGGGGGTGGGGGTGGGGGGGGGGGGGGGGGTGAATCTATTTTGGAGTCTTCTCGGATGTTTTTTTTTTTTTTTTTTTTTGACGAGGTGTTCCGGTCATTGCGTGGTTATAACGAGCGCTGTATCGATGTGTCTGAGCCCGTCCGGACTTTGACTGCCGTGAAGGGATTTGACGGTGTTTGAGGGGAAAAGTCTCAAGTAGCCGTATCGAGTTAGGTCCGGTTCAACCTTTTTCTGCTCTTTGTTGGTAAAGAGCGAATTAACATGGCTACGCCCCGAGGAACTAAAAACACACACACACACACACACACACACACACACACGTACGCACGCACGCACACACGCACGACGCACCACGCACGCACGCACCGCACGCACGCACCACCACCCCACCCCCCCCCCCCCCCCCCACAGACACACACACACACACACACACACAAACTACACACAAAAACACACAACAACAACAACGAACAAAACAATACACTGAAGTGTATAAACACTGAAATGATGAGAGCCAAACAGAGCCTGCCGACGGAGATACACACACACACACACACACTTTAAGGCCGACAGTTGTCTGTCAGCTTCTTTACGGTGCCAGGTTTTCTTGGGCGTTTTCACCCGCGGAAGGAGCCTGTGTATCGGCATTTGGTCAAGACAGCAGCAGCATCGCACTGTTTCAGTGAGATGTTTGTAACTTGTGCACTTTTGCAGGCTTGTTGAAATGGCCTGGGTCTATTTCTAGAACGGCATTCATGGGAAATCGAATCACCCAGTAGAAACGGAAGAGAGGTCGGTCTTATCCCGTTTTGGCATTGGCTAGGTTTATGGAATGGGAGGGGTAGGGGTGGGGTGTATATTGACGGCTATCGACTGAAGCATCATACGACAGAGAGAGGGGGTGGGGGGGGGGGGGGAGGGAGAGGGAGAGAGAGAGGGAGAGAGAGAGAGACACAGAGAGAGACAGAGAGAGGGAGAGACAGAGAGAGAGAGACACAGAGAGAGAAAGAGAGAGAGAGGGAGAGAGAGAGAGGCGGGGTGAGGGAGACAGAGAACGTTACAGCGTTAGTAACGAACCCCCAGAGACCTAAGCATCCTTACAGTTACAGCAGAGATAAAATGATGAAACTTGGTGTGGGTGCATAACTCGGTCCCAATAATTCATTTCACTTACTCGGTTCAGTTCTGTTCAAGATGGTATCTGTGCGCTCGGAAAAGCCCATATGCGCTCCACCCCGTCTCTCAGAAGTTTCCCCAACGTTGCCTTTGAAACGGTTTCAACGTTCGTCTGATTGACGATGTCCTCTCTCGTCCTGTCAAGGAAGATCGTCTAGCGCTTCCTCTTCGGTTGACGATGGCCCTCTCTCGTCCTTTCAAGGAAGATCGTCTAGCGCTTCCTCTTCGATTGACGATGGCCCTCTCTCGTCCTTTCAAGGAAGATCGTCTAGCGCTTGCTATTCGATTGACGATGGCCCTCTCTCGTCCTTTCAAGGAAGATCGTCTAGCGCTTGCTATTCGATTGACGATGGCCCTCTCTCGTCCTATCAAGGAAGATCGTCTAGCGCTTCCTCTTCGATTGACGATGGCCCTCTCTCGCCCTATCAAGGAAGATCGTGTAGCGCTTCCTCTTTCACGCCTGTCTTAGTCTCTCTTTCTTTCTTTCTTTTTTGGGGGGCGGGGGGGGGGGGGGGGGGGTTCTTCTTAAGTGGCCTTGGTCGAGATTTCCTAAGGGCCTATGTATGGGTCAGTGTGGTTATACAATTTTTTGAAGACAGTATCTCGAAAATAACGATCTGTCTTTTTTTCACACGAGACCCCGTCTCATAATGGTGCAGCACTGTATTACGTTTGGTTACAAAAAGTCGATAGGTTCGGAACAATACTATCGTCAGGACAAAATTTGGACAGATGGACACGTAGACACAGCCACTGCAACGTATTACCCCTAGCCTCGTTTTGGGGTCCAACAGGTGTATGTACACCAAGCGCAGCGATGTCGGAACTAACGTACATATTACACAAAAGCCAAACAGTTCATGGCTACAAGAGCCCATTGGCCCACCGCCTAAACAGACACCTAAACTGATCGGTGATATTTTCACACAGTTCTGCTACAAAACAGTAATATGACACTTGATAAACGACAACAAACAAACGACAACAAAAATATATCTAGGCCAGAAAAACATTGTACATTTTTTTTGGGGGGCCCCCCTCCTTCTCCCTCCGGCTAATGCTGCTGTCCATGTTTCTTCGTCATGTGTCAGAAATTCAGCCAATTGGAAAAATACGGCGGATTGCAAGAGAGGTTGCTGCAGATTATGGGACCCGAAGGACCACGCATATTCTCACATGACGTTCCTATGGAAGTGTTCTGGGGGAAAACACTGTCAACAAAAACACCCACCACCCAACATCCCCCTTTGCTGTAGCGGGCCACGCCTTTCTCGTACTGGCTGACAGCTGGGCCTATGGGTCTCCGAGGGTTAAAGGGAGGGGGGGGGGGGGGGGGCGGAGGAGGAGAAGGGGGTAGAGAGAGGGAGGGGAGGGAGAGGGGGAGAGAGAGAGGGAGGTGGAGAGAGTGGGGTGGGAGAGGAGGAGAGGGGGGAGAGGGGTAGAGGAGGGGGAGAGAGGGGGACGAGAGAGGGGGGGGGGGGGGAGGAAATCTAGAGAGAGAGAGAGAGGGGGTGGTGAGAGAAAGGACATCGAGAGAGAGAGACAGAGACAGAGAGCGAGAGAGAGAAGGGGTGTGAGGGAAAGGAAATATATACAGAGAGTGAGCAGAGAGAGAGAGAAAATCTACACAGAGACAGAGAAGGGGGGGGGGGGGGGGTAAGGGGAGGAATCTATACAGAGAAGAGGAGGGGGGGGGGGGTGAGGAAATCTATACAGAGAGAGGGGGGGGGGTGAGAAAAGGACATCGAGAGAGAGAGGGGGGGGGGGGGGGAGGAATCATACACACAGAGAGAGAGAGGGGTGGGGGGGGGGGGGGGGAAGGACATCGAGAGAGAGGAGGAAAGATCAGGGAGGGGGAGGAGGGGGGGGGAATCTACAGAGAGAGAGGGGGGGGGGGGGGGGGGGGAGGAAATCTATACAATCCCCAATGCAGGAACCGGAAATAGTCCTTTCTGTCTGAAGACGTGTATGATACGGTAACACTTTGCTGCCACGATAATGACGACACGCGGGAGAAGAAGGCACCGTGAGTGCATCACTGTCACTGTCAGTGCAGGAGTTCGGCGTGAACTCGGACCAGAAAAAAACGCATGCTGCATCTTGCATACAACTTCTCCGTAGTTAATGGCGCTCCAGTACTTGGCACGTTTATCTGCACCGGAGTGCTTTAGCAGGCAGATCGAAACTCCCGTGAGAGTCTTATCGGTTTTTCCTCGGTTTTGGGTCTCTTTTTTTTTCTCTCTCTCTCTCTCTCTCTCTCTCTCTCTCTCTCTCTCTCTCTCTCTCTTCTTCTCTCTCTCTCTCCCCATTTCTCTCTCAAACGATAATGTTGGTCCTTACGTCAGATGTAATGGAAAAAAGACAGTCGTCATTATTACGATGTGCCAGTAAGTGCGTGCGTGCGTGCGTGTGTGTGTGTGCTCGTGCGTGTGTGCGCGTGTGCGTGTTTGCATTTATTTTCATAGCTGAGCAGTCATATATATATATTTTGCATGTATTATTACATGTTATGTTTGTGCATCTATTTCTGTATAGCTCGCTTGTCCACTTGTCTGAGTTGCATAGTTTTCCTTGGCTGGTGAATGGGTGACTAGAGAAAAAGAAAACAAATGGGAATAGGACTAGGTGTATAGTTTTATGGTGAGGTTTGTATAGTGTGAACCCATGTGTGTGTTTTGTGTGTGAAATGATCGTGTGTGTGTGTGTGTGCGTGTTAAGATGGGGGGGGGGGGGGGGGGGGGGGGACGTACACTCCACCTGTTTAAGAAATATTGCGATTCCAACCTTTACTTACTACTTCAGAAAGGCAGTATGGTCTGACCATTTTGTTTCCTTTCCGTTTCTCCTGTTTCCGGTTGAACTTCTCTATCTCCTCGGAATTTTCTTTTCTCTCTCTCGCTCTCTCTCTCTCCCTCTCTTACGTGTTTGCTTGTGGGGCACAACTCTGTGCGTCGATAAAAGTTCGCACAATTCCAGGTGCGTAACTAACATTTCTGCCGCAACAATGGCAAAAAACGTTCATTTTTGTTTTTGTTTTTGTTTTTGCTTCTTCTTCTTTTTTTATTTCTTTTTTTTATTATTATCTGAACCCCTGTTTCGGAGCAGCGCGCGTCTGCACTGAAACGGGAAGATTGCCTGCTCGCCCGCATGTGACTTACGCCGTATTTCTCTTCTTTCTGTTTCCCTCCCTTCCTCCCTCCTCCTCCAATCTCTCAGGTGAACGGCGACATCCCCCCGAAAGTGAAAAACGACGCGCACGCCGTCATTTTGGATTTCATTCGCTCCAGACCGCCGCTGCGTCGGGTATGTGCAGTTTGCCTTGTTCGTGTCCTTCGCCCTTTTTTGCCTTGCTTGTGAACCACTCTGCCTGGCTGCTGTTGCTGTCTTTCTCGTCTTGCATGCCTCCTTCTGCGTTGTCTGTCGCGCCAGTGACGGATCAAGTCTGGATGTTTTTTACTTTGTTTGTTTGTTTGTTTGTTTGTTTGAACGCCCAGTCAGCCGCGAGAAGGTCGTATCAGGTGGAGAAACGTTTCGTCCGAAATTGTAAGGCAACGTCGGAATTCACTGTTCTGTATCCCACATCACTACTTTGTGGTTTGGGGAGAGGATCTGAGGGGGAATGAAGTAGAATGAACCGAGGAAACGAGGGCAGAATTGCTGACAGCAGGTGAAGCATGCGTGGCTATGTTCTGACCTACTCCATGCCAAGAACGGAAGAACCATTGATTGCTATAATGGGGGGGGGGCGTCTCAGCAGATCGGAGGGGACCTTAATTTCTGCGTTCCCGGTCTTTTGGAATTGGAACCTTCTTCGTGGTTGACTGGGCGTTGGGAACAAATAAACTAACCGTCTGTCGTTTTGTGTTATTTAATGGTCTGACACTTTCGTTCGCTATGTAGCTGTTGTATTTGGTATGCATGAATTGTATTGACCTGAACTTGCTGACAAGACTCACACGAGACAAGAAAAATCGTTGCAGTCAGTGTGTTGATGAGAGCTGGTCCGGCCGTGAGGCTGTCCTTGGACCGAACCTTGACGGTGGCTTTTTCAGGAAGGCCACGTAACGGGGTCGGTCGATCTTCGCACGATACTCATCTGAAGTGTGTGATTTAAAACAGCGTTTGTTGGTCCTGAGGTGACGGGACGTTACAATTCAAGAACTAAGTAAATGGCAGCCTTTGAGCGCCACGCTTTCAGACCAGGTTGGGTGATCTTGAGAAGAAAAAAATTGGTGTCAGCAGGACATCGGACAGGTAAGACTACACATTTCTTTCAGCTATGCTATTATCCAAGATAAATCCGAAAACTGTAACTTCACATTATTAATGATGATAATCGCCATGGGCTTTTTCAGTTTTATGCCGGCTTTGACTAAATAGAATTTCAAGGTCACAGCGGCGTTGGAAAGACAAAACTGTTTCAGTGAAACTTTCGATAGTGCTTCGAGTCATGGGCAGGGCCAAGAAGAATATGATGCTTCAAGTCATTGATGCTTCAAGCCATTTTAGCGTATGATCAAGGTAGACAGCAGACGCGGCTCCTGCCTTGACAGACAGGTGAAAATCGGTGCTCTTGTAGTTGCTGTTCAAGCCGGATCTTTTATGCTCTGCATGCCGATGCTTTCTGTCGACCTGTACACGTTCGTGGTGACCTTGACCCATTTTCAAGGTCACGTGATTTTTTTGTTGATTTTTTTTTTTTTTTTTTTTTAAAAGCTGTTCAAGCGAGATCTTGTATAAACTCTGCGCAACGATGCTTTTTGTGGAGCTTTTACCCGCTCATGGTGACCTTGACCCATTTTCAAGGTCACCGCCTCTCAGACGAAGAAGGAAATCCCGCTGAAAGTCCCAAACGATGACGCTCACGGGATCATTATGGATTTCGTTCTCTCCAGGCCGTCCTTGCGTCCGGTACGTGCACGTTGTAGGTTGCCTCGTATAATCCTGCCTTCCTGGCCCGTCTTTTTTTATTTTTTTATTTTTTATTTTTTTGTCCGCGTGCTTGTTTGCATCCTCGGTGACTGATCTGGTGTCTGTGGTGTGAAGCATGTTCATGTTTAATAAACTGGTTGCTCGGTGGTCTGACAGTTTGTATTCACTCACAGCCGCATTGTTTTGCGTGAGTACTTTTCAGTTTGTTTGATCGCCCTGAGATAACCGTGCTGGTTGACTGGGCGTAAAACACCAAGTCATTTACTTCAGTTTGTTTCGACTCACGTGACTAGCACGAAAACGGTGTGGCTGTTTGAGACGAGTTTTCATTCGGCCGTGAAGCCGTCCTCTGCGAAAAACAAAACAAAAACAAATTTAAAGTTGGCTTTTACTCGGAGGCTGTATAAACGAGACATGTTTTTCTTTTTCTTTTTACAAATAGCGAAAGCGTTGCTAGCGAACGCGTAGTGGATTTACATTCTTTCATTTTCCCCTTCTTCTTCTTCTTCTTCTTTGTTGTTGTTTTGTTTTGTTTTCTTGTTGTTGTTTTGTTTTTGTCTTGTTTTCCAACGTTGAAAGTTGTTACGTCACACACAAAGGTCCGAATGTGTGCAGCGTGACAGATTATGCAGAATTTGATAGATTTTGTTTGATCACCCGTCAAAATATTTCCCAAGTTTGACAAGACGTGAAGTGCTTCAGTTGTCTTTGTCAAACGAACGGAAAAAGCGATCGATAAGAACACGGTTTAGTTCCGTAAACACAACAGTATTACAGCATTTGAGCTCGATTGTAAAAGAACTGCGCCAGGAAATAAAATGTTTTGTTAAATTTTCCGGCCCTGCTGTGACATTGAAATACGATCCTGTTCGCCGAAAGTGGTTTGAAAGGTCAACGGAGCTGATCTTTGTTCGTAGTTTGAAAGGATTTGGCGTGAAAGGTTATGTTTGTGATGTACAAGAAAACCCCGCTTGCGGTATTCTTACGTTCACGCTCTTTTGACCAATCCTTCATAATCATTGTCTTGTCGTATGCAGTTGTATTACCG
Source organism: Alviniconcha marisindica (assembly GCA_018857735.1). Classification (NCBI taxonomy): domain Eukaryota; kingdom Metazoa; phylum Mollusca; class Gastropoda; family Provannidae; genus Alviniconcha; species Alviniconcha marisindica. The sequence goes on along the minus strand of JABMCL010003406.1, from coordinate 250,736 downwards.
AGATTCTGTTAATTTTGTTATATTTGAAATGTATGTATGCGTGTATGTCTTAGCTGTTGTATGTTGAGACTGATGGGATGCTGGACTGTGCTTGGAGCTCGTTTTTCAGAGCTGGGCCGGGCGCAGTGAATAACATTATTATTATAATGTTATAGAAGAACGCGCACGCCCGCGCACGCACGCACGCACGCAAACAAGCACACACACACACACACACACACACACACACACACACACACACACACACACACACACCACACACACACAACCACACACAACACACACACACACACACACACGAACACACACAACACAACACACACACACACCACACGCCCCACCACACACACACACACACGCAACCACCACCCACACACACACACACACACCACACACACACACACACACACACACACACACACACACCACACACACACACACACACACACACACACAGAGCCAGTTGCGGTATCCAATTGGACACAGGCCCGGCAGAGTAAGAAGGGGAGGACAACGTTCGTTGATCGATGCTACTCCCGTTTGAAGACGCCAAATTACCAGCCCACTTACTGATAATGAGCACAGGAGATAGCGCAGGTCCTTTCAGGCCGTGCGTGTTTGATCTTAGAAAACTGATGTTGATGTCTACTTGGGGGGGGGAGAAATGGAGTGAGGGGGCGGGGTGGGGTGGGGGGAGGGGGAGAGAAATGAAGGAACACGTGTACAAATTGGTGTCCAGACTAAATGACCCCCCCACCCCACCCCCTCCCGCCACCTCCAATCCCCTCCAGACGTCTAGTTCAACACAGCTGGGTGTTGTTTCTCCAGACGTCTAGTTCAACACAGCTGGGTGTTGTTTCTCCAGACGTCTAGTTCAACACAGCTGGGTGTTGTTTCTCCAGACGTCTAGTTCAACACAGCTGGGTGTTGTTTCTCCAGACGTCTAGTTCTACACAGCTGGGTGTTGTTTCTCCAGACGTCTAGTTCAACACAGCTGGGTGTTGTTTCTCCAGACGTCTAGTTCAACACAGCTGGGTGTTGTTTCTCCAGACGTCTAGTTCTACACAGCTGGGTGTTGTTTCTCCAGACGTCTGGTTCTACACAGCTGGGTGTTGTTTCTCCAGACGTCTGGTTCTACACAGCTGGTGTTTTTTCTTCCAGCGTTGTTCTCCAGACGTCTAGTTCTACACAGCTGGGTGTTGTTTCTCCAGACGTCTAGTTCGACACAGCTGGGTGTTGTTTCTCCAGACGTCTAGTTGGACACAGCTGGGTGTTGTTTCTCCAGAAGTCTAGTTGGACACAGCTGGGTGTTGTTTCTCCAGACGTCTAGTTCGACACAGCTGGGTGTTGTTTCTCCAGACGTCTAGTTCACCCCGACGTCTAGTTCGACACGCTGGGTGTTGTTTCTCCAGACGTCTAGTTCGACACAGCTGGGTGTTGTGTCTCCAGACGTCTAGTTCAACCCAGACGTCTAGTTCGACACAGCTGGGTGTTGTTTCTCCAGACGTCTAGTTCGACACAGCTGGGTGTTGTGTCTCCTGACGTCTAGTTCTACACAGCTGGGTGTTGTTTCTCCAGACGTCTAGTTCGACACAGCTGGGTGTTGTTTCTCCAGACGTCTAGTTCAACCCAGACGTCTAGTTCGATACAGCTGGGTGTTGTTTCTCCAGACGTCTAGTTCGACACAGCTGGGTGTTGTTTCTCCAGACGTCTACTTCGACACAGCTGGGTGTTGTTTCTCCAGACGTCTAGTTCGACACAGCTGGGTGTTGTTTCTCCAGACGTCTAGTTCGACACAGCTGGGTGTTTTTTCTCCAGACGTCTAGTTGGACACAGCTGGGTGTTGTTTCTCCAGACGTCTAGTTGGACACAGCTGGGTGTTGTTTCTCCAGACGTCTAGTTCAACACAGCTGGGTGTTGTTTCTCCTGACGTCTAGTTCGACACAGCTGGGTGTTGTTTCTCCTGACGTCTAGTTCGACACAGCTGGGTGTTGTTTCTCCTGACGTCTAGTTCTACACAGCTGGGTGCATTTTCAACAGCATGAAGCACTCGCCTGCCATTACAACTGCAGGTCCGCTTCACCGTCACCCACATCTGGTCTTGGCCGCGATGTGAAAGCTCTTATTTTTCGCTAGTTGTGTGAAGGTCTGTTCATGTTTCGTGCCAGTAATCTCTTTTCGATCAGGTTTTGTTTTGTTGATTTGCCATCTTTTCTGCGTGTGAGGATCTTTTGATGTTTCGTGCCAGTAATGGCTTTTGGATCGGGTTATATCTGCCTTTGGGGTGTGGGGGTATGGGAGGTGTGTGTGTGTGTGTGTGTGTGTGTGTGTGTGTGTGTGTGTGTGTTGCAGTTTGTTTAGTTTAGTTTAGTTATTATCTGTTTTGTTTTGACTGCTACTGAAAGCAAAAGAGGCGGAGATGCGAGTGTTTACGACGTGGCGAGGGAGCGCGCACAGGCCGAACGGCGAATAGAGTGAGGGCGACTCTGCCTGTGTCTGTTGAGTACGTTGCCGCATCCAGGTATCCGGCATCCACGCAACGGTGGCACCTTTTTTCACGACTGATAGGAGGAGGCGTTGTGTGCACGGATTAACCGCCGGCGTCGGTTTAAAAACAAATCCCGCTAGAGATAGTAGTAGCCACGGTTTTTCCCCTTGCCTCGCAAACTGCTCAAACTGTTGACACGACTCAAGGCCTCCTCCTCCTCCTCCTTTCCAACCTCCTCCTCTCTCCTCCTCCTCGCTGAGTTGTTGCCACCGGAAGTGCTCCGCCGCCACGGAGAGCTGGGCGAGTTGTCCCGCTTGCCTTGAGCGAGTTGTCTTGCTTGCTTTAGCCGCTGACTCACTAACTGGGAAGCAAAGATGATGTTTAGTCGCCGTGTTTGAGGAAACTTCGGCGAGCTGTGAGAAGGATTGACTACCGCGGAAGAGTTCAGGTGAGAGAGAGAGAGAGAGAGAGAGAGAGAGAGAGAGAGAGAGAGAGAGAGAGAGAGAGAGAGAGAGAGAGAGAGAGAGGACGAATAACAGGTGCTTCGCGCAGACAAGGTTGTCAGATATTTTCTCATTTTAAATATAATTAAACGAACGTGTTCGGATGAATATTGCAGTTTTCAAACGCATTTTTGGGGCGTCTCTTTTCTCAAGTGTTAAATTTTGAGTTACGAGGTTGCGTTCGGTCACAGTGTGTGGGTGGGTGTGGGTGGGTGTCCCCTCCAACATGTGGTGTCCGTGGCACCGTTGTCTGGAGGTATGTCTTACGGTAGTTGCACATCATAACATGCAGTAGTCATTGACATCTCCTTCCTGGGACTCCAGGGCGAGTGAAAGTGCTAGGTAGCGGTGTTTCACGGCGGTCGGGTTGTTCAAACACCTCCACGCCTTGGCTTAATATTGGTGGCCCGCAGAAAGAGACTCATTCTCCCCATTTGGTGATATTCACGTCCTGGGATCGTGATGAGTAGCTTTTTCATCGCTTGTAGAAACCCAGGTTTGCCGACCGATAAGTGTTTGCTCATAGGTCCATGGTTATGTAGATACGGGTAAGGATCAGTCACTTGGGGGAAGAGAGGGGTGGGGGCGGGCTGGGGGGGGGGGGGGCTTTTGAAATATTTCGTTTATTGGAAATTGAGTCATTGCTGTGTTTGATGGACTTGCTTATCTGTTGATCTGTTGACGATTTTAGTTGTCTTCCGTTTGATTTTCTGCCTAAAGTGTACTTGTCACTCTGTGTTTACTTGTCATTCTGTGTTTACTTGTCATTCTGTGTTTACTTGTCATTCTGTGACGATTTTAGTTCTGTCTTCTGTTTGTTTTTCTGCCGAATGTGTACTTGTCATTCTGTGCTTACTTGTCATTCTGTGTTTATTTGTCATTTTGTCTGTATCGCTGTTGACTTGCCTGCTGGTCATTCCTCATGCAGATGGCTGTGACTCCTTGCGGCGAAGCTATCATCAGGTTTACCGCTTGATCACGTCACCTGGCAGCGACAGCGAGTGAGATATTGGTTTTTAACGCCCGACGGAGGCAGACGGATTATTATTTTGGAACAGAGCTGAATCGGATGTGATGCGGCTTTATTCCGGTGTTAAGATCCCCTTTTCCCCGGCGGTATTTCACCAACGTGTGGGCGAGTTTTGAATCTGTGCATTCGGATAATGCCTTTCCCTTAGTCCCACCTTATAAGCTGCCAGTTTTTCGTGGACCTGGAAAACTCCCGACATCATAAATCGTTCATCCACAGTGTGGAGACAACCTGGGTTTTTTAGCCCCTACCTGAGGGGGTGCTATTTAAAGCGGGCAATGGAACCCGAGAGGTTTCGGCCCCAGGAATGAGGAGCAGGCTTCAGACAGCCTTGGTGGAGAGAACGGACACCTCCCGGCTTAGCGTCAGCGTGCCATGGCCAAAGCCCTTTCAGACCCGTGGGACACGCCGCAGTGGAATGTTGCGTCCGCGGTCTGTCACCTCTGTGCCTCTTCTTCTCCCGTTTTTCACTTCGGTGTTTCTGTGTGTGTGTGTGTGTGTGTGTTGTTTTGTAGTGTGCGTGTGTGTGTGTGTGCGTGTGTGTGTGGTGCGCGCGCGCGTGTTTGTGTGTGTGTGTGCGCGCGCGTGTTTGTGTGTGTTTGGGGGGCACAGACTGTACTGCTTGTTCTGCGTGTGTGTGTTTTCCTCCATTCCCTTTTTCCCCCTTCCCATCCTCCCTCCTTCCCCGTGATCTGAATTTTTCGGTCACTGTTTTTGTTGACATCCGTTGTTAGTTTGTTTGTAATGGGATTTTAACGTCCTGTCGTTATTTGTTTGTTTGTTTGTAATGGGATTTTAACAGCCTTCGCTTGATTTCCTTTCATTCTTTCACTGTAAACAACTGCAAACAAAACACGTTCTTTTTCAGTGGTGAAAGCTTTTCTTCTTCGTCTTCTTCTTCTTCTTCTTAAGCAGGGATTTGTTGACCTTTTGGACTGTTCTTAGTTTAGATTTAGTTTTTTAAGTCGTCGTCTTGGATAGTTTTAATATATTTTTTCTTTTATATAATAATAATGATAATAACGATAATAAAGCGCAGAATCTTGTCTGTAGAGACTATTCTAAGCGCACACACACAGGCTCACACACACACACACACACACACACACACACACACACACACACACACACACACACACACACACACAGAGAGGCTCCCCCCACACACAGGCTCCCCTACACACGAGCATACTGACGATACAAAACTTAATTTGCACACAACTGAAACGGACTCAACCCGACCCAAAATATACCCAGCCCTACACGGTTCAGACAAAGTGTTCAATACGTAACTAACCCCTACTCCCCCCACCCACCTCCCCCTTCTCTCTCGTTAAACCAACCAGCTCTGTTGTTTTCCACTTTGACTTTCAGTGTACCTACTATTCCGGAAGTGTGGATTCTAATTGCATGGGTAATTAGTTTGTTTCTTGGTTATTTTCCATCGTCTACCGTTCCTCAAACGAACTCTGGTTTGGCTGGAGAGCTGGCGCAAAAAAATGAAAACAGATGTAGCGTCTGCTCTCTGTCTTGAGGTGATTTGGCCGTGAAGTCGCGCGTGTGTGCAAATTACCATGGCGTGGCACCACAAAATCTAACGGTATAGACAGGTTGGAACGCTCATTTGCGAGCTTAAAAACACCCGATGGCTCCTTGTGATCGGAGTGTGGGCATTTGATCGTGTGTGCAAAATACCATGGCGTGGCACCGCAAAATCTAATTGTATACACAGGTTGGGAAGCTCATTTGCGAGCTTAAAAACACCCGATGGCTCCTTGTGATCGGAGTGTGTGCATTTGATCGTGTGTGCAAAATACCATGGCGTGGCACCGCAAAATCTAATTGTATACACAGGTTGGGAAGCTCATTTGCGAGCTTAAAAACAGCCGATGGCTCCTTGTGATCGGAGTGTGTGCATTTGATCGTGTGTTGAACGTAAGCAACGAGCAGCAAACGCTCGAGAACCAGCTGTAAACTACCGACACAAAACCCAAGTGTGGAAACACGTCAAGCGGGCCTTCACGCGCCAGACGAGATAGCAGTCCCCGAGTTTGGAACTGAAATGTCTTTCGCTGGGGTGGCTGATGGGAAACGTCCCTTGATTTTTGCGCCCACACAAACTTGTCTGGCAAGAAGCGATTCATTGCTTGTTCTGCACTCCATTAATTTTAACGGACAACAGCAACGACAACGAAGCACTGACGCACTGAAGGCGAGAGATGTTTTTTTTTAAAGCTCGATGCGGTTGCAATCAAATAAGCGCAGTGTAGCTAGTAGTCGGTGTTGCAGTTGGGGGCAAGAGCCCCCCCCCCCCCACCCCCAACCCCCAACCGCCCCACCCCGCCCCCTCCTCATTCCCCTTTGTCAACCCTCGGGCCGAACGGACCGTTTGTCGGTAGTAACAGTCGGTGTAAGCTGTAGATGTCATCTCCTTTGTCAGTGCTGGGGGCGAGTGGGCCGTTTGTCGTTAGTAAGAGTAGGTGTCATCTCCTTTGTCAGTGCTGGGGGCGAGTGGGCCGTTTGTCGTTAGTAACAGTAGGTGTCATCTCCTTTGTCAGTGCTGGGGGTGAGTGGGCCGTTTGTCGTTAGTAACAGTAGGTGTCATCTCCTTTGTCAGTGCTGGGGGCGAGTGGGCCGTTTGTCGTTAGTAACAGTAGGTGTCATCTCCTTTGTCAATGCTGGGGGCGAGTGGGCCGTTTGTCGTTAGTAAGAGTAGGTGTCATCTCCTTTGTCAGTGCTGGGGGCGAGTGGGCCGTTTGTCGTTAGTAAGAGTAGGTGTCATCTCCTTTGTCAGTGCTGGGGGCGAGTGGGCCGTTTGTCGTTAGTAAGAGTAGGTGTCATCTCCTTTGTCAGTGCTGGGGGCGAGTGGGCCGTTTGTCGTTAGTAACAGTAGGTGTCATCTCCTTTGTCAATGCTGGGGGCGAGTGGGCCGTTTGTCGTTAGTAACAGTAGGTGTCATCTCCTATTGTCAGTGCTGGGGGCGAGTGGGCCGTTTGTCGTTAGTAACAGTAGGTGTCATCTCCTATTGTCAGTGCTGGGGGCGAGTGGGCCGTTTGTCGTTAGTAACAGTAGGTGTCATCTCCTTTGTCAGTGCTGGGGGCGAGTGGGCCGTTTGTCGTTAGTAACAGTAGGTGTCATCTCCTTTGTCAGTGCTGGGGGCGAGTGGGCCGTTTGTCGTTAGTAACAGTAGGTGTCATCTCCTTTGTCAATGCTGGGGGCGAGTGGGCCGTTTTCGTTAGTAACAGTAGGTGTAAGCTGTAGGTGTCATCTTCACTATCAGTGCTGAGGGCGAGTGGGCCGTTTGTCGTTAGTAACAGTAGGCGCTGGCAGTAGGTCCTCTGTAGCACCTCTGTGGTCAGTCCTGGGAGAAACCCCACACTGAAGTAGTACATCTCTCATCATGGGAGAAACTCCACCATGAAGTAGTACATCTCTCACCATGGGAGAAACCCCACACTAAAGTAGTATATCTCTCATCCTGGCAGAAGCCCCACACTAAAGTAGTACATCTCTCATCCTGGGAGAAACTCCACCATGAAGTAGTACATCTCTCATCATGGGAGAAACTCCACCATGAAGTAGTACATCTCTCATCATGGGAGAAACCCCACACTAAAGTAGTACATCTCTCATCCTGGCAGAAGCCCCACACTAAAGTAGTACATCTCTCATCCTGGGAGAAACCCCACGTTAAAATAGTACATCTCTCAGCCTGGGAGAAACCCCACGTTAAAATAGTACATCTCTCATCCTGGGAGAAACCCCACGTTAAAATAGTACCTCTCTCATCCTGGGAGAAATCCCACGTTAAAATAGTACAAAAGCCTTTGTACAAAAGCCCTATGTACGTTAAAATAGTACATCTCTCATCCTGGGAGAAACCCCACGTTAAAATAGTACCTCTCTCATCCTGGGAGAAATCCCACGTTAAAATAGTACAAAAGTCCTTGTACAAAAGCCCTATGTACGTTAAAATAGTACATCTCTCATCCTGGGAGTAACCCCACGTTAAAATAGTACATCTCTCATCCTGGGAGAAATCCCACGTTAAAATAGTACATCTCTCATCCTGGGAGAAACCCCACAATAAAGTAGTACATCTCTCATCCTGGGAGCGAACGGGTGTCTTCGTTATAGGCACTAACTCTAGCAGCTACTTCTGTGGTCGGTCCTGGCAGAACCCCACACTAAAGTAGTACATCTCTCATCCTGGGAGCGAAGGGGTGGTTTCGTTAGGCATTAACTCTTAGCAGCCATTGCTGCCGTCAGTCCTGGCAGAAACCCCACAGTAAAGTACCAAATCTCTCAGCCTGGGAGCGAAGGGGTGTCTTCGTTACGGGAACTAGCACTGGCTGCCATCACTGCGGTCAGTCCAGTTACGTTGCCTGTTGGGAGAAAAGGAAGGAAGGAAGGGACCAGCGCCTGGCATTTAACCACTTAAGCAAAGCTCGCCGAGTTACGGTTCCCGATTCTGACCTGTATACACTCTGGCGCCCAGTCTGTTGCTGTGTGGTGGTAATGCCTTTATTCTCATATACTTTGCGGGAGACGGAACGGGTGCTTTGTTCTGGGATTATTTCGTCTTTAAGGATGCTTTTTGAGGCGTTGGTGTTGCGTTGTCTTGTGGGCTAGATGTGGTATCTGCATCTGTGTGTTTGTCGGTCAGTCTGATTTTCCCCGCCTTCGCGTCAGCTGGGGTGAGGGGGGGGGGGGGGGGTGAGGGAGTAGGGAGGGGGTAGCCGAGAGACCAGAAGAGATTTTGGGCGACATCACGCTCGCGTGTGTTGCGTCGTGTTTGTGTGCCGTCTGCAGCGCTGTTTGGGGGGGGGGGGGGGGGGTGTCCGTGGTGGCTGCCTGAGTTGCTGACTGACAGCGGACGCAAAGTTATTATCGGAAAGGGCATCAGTCAGGCTGTTTTCAGAACGTGGGCGGAACGGCGATGAGAAGGGAGTCGATGGCCATCAAGGTCCCCATTTGGCGGCACGGCTTAATGAGAGATGGTGACCAGTCGTGCAGCCATCGTACCTTTTTAGCTTACGTATCTGTACATGGAAGTGTGTGTTCGTGTGTGTGTGTGTGTGTGTGTGTGTGTGTGTGTGTGTGTGTGTGTGTGTGTGTGTGTTGGTGTTGCGTTGTCTTGTGAGCTAGATGTGGTATCTTTATCTTTAAGAGAAAGAGACACAGACAGACAGACACACATACAGACAGGGACAGAGAGTTTAAAAGCAATAACGATCAACGAAGGAAGATAATGTTTTCCCGTGTTGTCATTTTTGATTGCTAAACGTAGTCCCGTTTTGACACGGGTTATGCCATGGCACCGTGTTTATCTCGGGAATCGATGCTGAAAATTCGTTACAAACCGACCGTGCAAAGAGCGCCAGGTATTGAACTTGAAGGAAAGGTCAACATGCCACGGAGGAAAATACCACCTCGCGCGTTTAGTTAGGTTATTTGGGTTGGGCCTCACGGGCATGTGTGGAAGCAGCAAAGCTAACCGTACGTGATGAAAATACCTTCCGGTACACTCGGCGTTGGCACCCGAAACTCTGCTGCCCGCGTGGAAAATACCGCACGACAAAATCCCCGTGGCTGACATCTTTGCTGGCTTCACGGAGGTGAGGCCCTTTCGGTGTGGCATGGCTGCACTGAAGTATTAATAATAATAATAATAATAATAATAATAATAAAGAGGATTTCTAGAGCGCCCATCTACCGCACAAGGTTGGAGCACAGGGCGCATTACAATAACACTAACAACACACACACACACGCACACGCACACACACGCACACACACACACATACACACATACACACACACACACACACACACACACACACACACACACACACACACACACACCACACATCACACACACACGTCACACACACACACACACACACACACACACACACAACACACACACACACACACTACACACACACACTCTCTCTCTCTCTCTCTCTCTCTCTCTCTCTCTCTCTCTCTCTCTCTCTCTCACGAGGGGATAGGCACGGCTGTGAAAAACAGTTTAGAAATAGTTATTGAACAGGTGCGTCTTGAGGGCGGCGTTTAAAAGAGGAGGCAGAATCAGAGTGGCGGAGTGTGTGAGGCAAATTGTTCCAAACAGATGGGCCAGCATAAGAAAACGATCTTTCACCAAACGTTTTTGTGTTTACACGAGGGCTGACGAAGGTTCGTGTGTCGGATGTGGATCGTACCTGTCTTGCTGGAGTGTAAAAGTTCCGCTACGCTAACGGCTCTGAGAGCTCAGGAGCCGTGTGAAAGTCGAGGTGGCCGTGCTGGGCTCCCGTCCCTAATAAGCCTACGGTTTCTGTGGACGTAAAGCACCACTTCAGCAACAACAACGGCTCTGAGAGCCCAGCATCTGAAACAAGAACGACTGCTAAGCGTTTATCGTTTTTCACCGTTTAACTGTCGTTCGTTTTAGTGCCGTTTTGTGGCTTGATAAAGGGGATTATCCCGAAAATTCGCGTGCTGTGTTTTGTCCGAATGAATAGCATTTCTTTTTTTCTTTTTTTCTTCTTCTTTTTTTAACCTGTTATGTTTGGTTCAGAGACCCAGTTTGACGGTACGCACACGTTTCGCAGGCCCTGCAAATTTGCTGGACATGTTGTCGCTGCAGTTTTGGAAATAAGCTCTTTTTTTTGCAGCAGAACTGATTTGGCACACCCGCTACAAAGCTGCGTGCATTTGTTTTTTTCTCGGAGTGATGGGGTGGGGGTGATGGGGTGGTGTTAGGGTCGGGGTGGGGGTGGGGGGCTGGTGACCGGGCGAGTGTAACTCTGTGGCCTTGGGCTGGATTGCGCGGGGTTGACGGTTTGGCAAACCCTCCTTCCCACAAGGCGCCAGTCACCTGGGAAGGAGCCTCCCGGTCCGTGGCGGGGTTGCACGAAAGTGATGTCGTTGTGCAGCACGAGACACGGACTGAAAGTCCGCCACCGGCCCTGGGGGCGGTGACTGACTGAACTCTTCCCGTCGTCGTCTGCCGGCCCCCGGCCATCCCGCCAAATGCCAGACAAAAGACCTTGGCCTCGGATCCGGTGCACGCCGGCCTTTTTCGTTACCCCCCCCCCCCCTCTCTCTCTCCCTCTCTCTCCCTCCTCTCCTTTACCCCCCCCCACTCCCACCTTCCTCTCCCCCTCTCCTCCCCCCTTTCCCCTTCCACCTTCCTCTTCCCCCCCCCCCCCCACTCCCACCTTCCTCTCTCCGTCTCCCCTCTTCTCCCCCCACCCCCCACGCACCCCACCTTCCTCTCCCCCTCCCCTCCCCCCCCCCTCCCAAACCCACTCGCACCTTCCTCTCCCCCGTCTCTCCCTCTTCCAATCCCCCCCCAACCCACTCGCACCTTCCTCTCCCCCGTCCGCTTCCCTCTTCCCACCAACCCACTCGCACCTTCCTCTCCCCGTCCTTCCCTCTTCCCACAACCCACTCGCACCTTCCTCTCCCCCGTCTCTGCCCTTTCCCCCCCCCATACCCAACCCACTCGCACCTTCCTCTCCCCCGTCTCTTCCCTCTTCCCCCCCAACCCACTCGCACCTTCCTCTCCCCCGTCTCTCCCTCTTCCCCCATGCAACCCACTCGCACCTTCCTCTCCCCCTCTCTACCCTCTTCCCCCCCCCACAACCCACTCGCACCTTCCTCTCCCCTCTCTGCCCTCCCCCCCCCCCCCCCCAACCCACTCGACCTTCCTCTCCCCGCCATCTCCCCCCTCCTTCCCCCCAACAACCCACTCCCTTTCCTCTCCCCCTGTCTCTGCCCCTCTTCCCCCCCCCCCCCCCACACCTCCTCTCTCCCCTGTTCCCCTCCCCCCATCCCCCTCCCTCCCCCCACTCCCCTTCCTCTCCCCTTCCCCCCCCCCCCCACAACCCACTCGCACCTTCCTCTCTCCCCGTCTCTCCCCTTCCCCCCCCCTCTCTCCCCCCCCACCAACCCCCTCTGGCCTCCTCTCCTCCCTCCCCCCCCCCCCACAACCCCCACTCGCACCTTCCTCTCCCTTCCCTCTCCCCCCCAACCACCCACTCGCACCTTCCTCTCCCCCTGCTCTGCCCTCTCCCCCCCCACCCACCCGCACCTTCCTCTCCCCTATTCCCCCCCCCCCCCACTCCCCCTTCCCCCCCCCCCTGCCCTCTCCTTCCCCCGTCTCTCCCCTTCCCCCCCCCCCCAACCCACTGCACCTTCCTCTCTCCCTCTCCCTATCCCCCCCCCCCACAACCCACTCCCCCTTCCTCTCCCGTCCCCCCCACCCCCCCACACCCACTCCCCCTTTCCCCTCTCCCCTCCTCCCCTCCCCCCCCCCCCACAACCCACTCCCCTTCCCCTCCCCCCTCTCCCCCCCCCCCACTCGCACCTTCCTCCCCGTCTCTCCCTTTCCCCTCCCCCCCCCCCAACAGCCCCTCTCGCCTCTCCTCCTATTCCCCTTCCCCCCCCACCCACTCCCACCTTCCTCTCCCCCCCGCCCCCCTTCCTCTCCCCCCACCCACTCCCACCTTCCTTTCTCCCGTCTCTTCCCGTTCTCTACCTCCTTATTTCCCTAGTTATTGCTTTGTGATTGCTATTCACGCCCCCCTCCCCCCCCCCCACCCCACCATTCTCTACTTTCTCTCCCCTATTCCCCCACCCCTCCCCCCTTCCTCTCTCCCGTCTCTCCCTATTCCCCCCACCCACTCCCCCCTTCTCTCTCTCCGTCTCCCTCTATTCCTCCCCCCCCCCCCCACCCACTCCCACCTTCTCTCCCCACCGACCCCCCTTCCTCTCCCCCCCCACCCACTCCCACCTTCCTCTTGTCTCTCCTCTGTCCCCCCCCCCCACCCACCACCCCACCCACTCACACCTTCATCCCCCCCCCCCCCCATCCCACCTTCCTTTCTCCCGTCTCTCTCCCGTTCTCTCCCTCCTTATTTCCCTAGTTATTGCTTTGTGATTGCTATTCACCCCCCCCTCACCCCCCCCCCCCCCACCCATTTCTCTACTTCTTGCTTTGTGATTGCTATTCACGCCCGCCGCCCGTAATAAGGGCTTGTTTGATCACCCACCACCTCCACGTCTCCTTAGCCGCAGTGACCCGCAATGTGCCTTCTGCTGCCACAGCTCGCTCAAGGGGGAGGGCACAGGAGGGGGCGGAGGTTGTGGGGGTGGGGGGGGGGGGGTCTTCAGCCTCTCCTGCTGATGAAGCAGTGGGGTTTACAACGGTCGTGTGTTTTGGGGGGTGTTTTGGGTGGTGGTGGTGGTGGTGTGTGTGTGCGTGTGCGTGCGGGCGCGCGTTTTTGCGTGTGTGTGTGTGTGTGTGTGTGTGTGTGTGCGTGTGCGTGTGTGTGTTTAATGTCGATGGAGGGGAGGGGGGACGAAAGAACGAATGGTTTATTGAACAATGCCATCTGCCGGTGTCATATTATATACATATCAACACATATCACAACAGTCACCAAACACCACACGCACACATTTGCGAGCACCCATGGAGGGGAGGGGGGGGGGGCGTCTTCGTGGATGCACACGCACGGACGCACGCACATATATATATTTTATATATATATATATATATATTTTATATATATAATATATATATATTTTTATATATATATATAAATTTTTAAAAACCAACTACTTCCTCCTTTTGCTACGCACAGTACCGTGAGAGGTGGTGACAGATGAAGACATGTTTTAGACACGGTGGTGACAGATGAAGACATGTTTTAGACACGGTGGTGACAGATGAAGACATGTTTTAGACACGGTGGTGACAGATGAAGACATGTTTTAGACACGGTGGTGACAGATGAAGACATGTTTTAGACACGGTGGTGACAAAAACTTTTTAAATGTTGATTTTAACACCTTCTAAGCCCTTAAGGGTTTTTTCGGGGGCAGTCATGAACAAAAAAACAGCCTTCGGGTTTTCCTTAAAAAACTTTTTAGACTTAAAAAAATTTTCCGGGCGTTTTATCATCAGTTCTTAAAATTTTTTCCTTAAAAAACTTTTTAAAATTAAAATTTTTCAACAAAAAATTTTGGTTCTCTCTCCCTTCTCTTTTCCACCTAATTTTTCCTCTCCTTCTCACGTCTTAAAAAATAATTTTTTGGGACCCACCCCCACCCCCCCCCTTCTCTCTCTCTCTTTTCTCTTCTTTTGTCTCTCTGTATCTCTGTCTGTCTGTCTGTGTCTGTCTGTCTCTCTGTTTTCTGTCTGTCTGTTTTTCTCTCTGTCTCGTCTCTGTCTCTGTCTCTGCCCTCTGTCTCTGTCTCTGTCTCTCTCCCCTCTCTCTCTCTCTCTCTCTCTCTCTCTCTCTCTCTTTTCTCTCTCTCTCTCTCTCTCTCTCTCTCTCCGGGGCGCTGTGTGTGTGTGTGTGTGTGTGTGTGTGTGTGTGTGTGTGTGTGTGTGTGTGGTGTGACGTGGAGACAGACAGACAGCCCAAGACAGACAGAAAAGACAGACAGAGAGAGAGAGAGAGAGAGAGAGAGAGGAGAGAGAGAGAGAGAGAGAGAGAGAGAGCGAGCGAGGGAGGGAGAGAGCAGGTCAATAAATAATACAATTTCCGATGGAGTGGAAAAAGTCATGCGGAGGCGATCAGCTTATGGCCGGATTGTCAATTTGGGCTGCAGCAGGAGACAGAGAGAGAGCGCCACAGGGGGGTTGGACCAAAAAAAAAAAAAAAAAAACAAAACAAAAAACACAACAAAAACGGTGCTGCAATGTCGTTTTCTCCGTCTCGGAAATTCGCCGGAATGTATTTTTTATCTGAGTGGCTTAAAATACCAGCTGCGTCTCCGAGTGACTTACTTGCACCAGCTCGCCCAGATATAACCGCACTGGTTGACTGGGCGTGAAACACCAATTTTTACTTACTTACTTACTTGCTTACTTGCTTGCACCAGCGACTAGCGTAATTAGTGCGGAGTCCCGTGGACTGGTCACTGTGACCATCAGAGCCGGGGAATGACCAGAGGGTACATAATGGTCGTTGCGCAATTTGGGGTTTGACCGGGGAGGGGAACAGTTTCATAGTTTTTTCACCCTCACCACTCTAGTATTTCTTATGTCTTGTATCCCCGTTCAGTCCCTGACGAAGTCTCTAGTGTGGGGTCGAAAATTCGGACATCCCTTCCCCTCTTTTTCATCTTCATCAAGATCAAAAGAAGTAAAAATTAAAAACCTCTAGAGGAGGCTGGGTTTATTTATTATATATATAATTATATAACCACAAGGGCTGTATCAAAGGGACTGAGTCTTCGAAATTGTGTGTTTGATGTGTGTGTGTGTTGTGTTGTGTGTGTGTGTGTGTGTGTGTGTGTGTGTGTGTGTGTGTGTGTGTGTGTGTGTGTTGTGTTATGTTAGTGTTGGTGTTCTGTGGTATGAGTGTTTAATGTGCGAGGTTTTTGAAAGTGTGTTTATTTTCAGGGGTTTGATTTTGTGGAATAACCGGATAGTTTAAAGTACATTTCTTTAAACTGTGTTTTTTTCCGGTTTGGTCCTCTTTTTGTTCTCTGTTTTGTCTCGTCTCTTGTCTGTCTGTCTGTCTCTCTGTCTTTGTCTGACTCTCTCGCTCCCCTGCCCCTCCCCCCCCCCCCCCCCAGTTTCTCTTCCCTCACCTCACCACACACACACACACACACACACACACACACATCCACACTCTCTCTCTGTCTCTGTCTGTCTGTCTGTCTGTCTGTCTCTTTCTTTCGCGCGCGCGCGCTCTGTGTCTCTCTCTCGGTTTCCGTCTCTCTCTCCCCCTCTCTCCCCTCTCACGCACGCACTCACGTACGCACGCACGCGCGCGCTCGCACAGAGAGAGAGAGAGAGAGAGGGTCATTGAATTTCTCTGTAAGCCGTACGCTGTGTTCGGGATTGGAACGATTCATTTTGCCGTTGTATTTTAAGCCTGCCATATTATATGTGCGAGGATGGGCAGGCTGAATTATCCCCAGCTATGGCCGACGTGCAGCAGAAAGATTGGATTGCCACAGGAATGGAGTGGGAAGTATTGCACTCGGCCGTGCTGCCGTGTGGGGGAATTGGATCCTCCGCAGGACGAAGAAATTGGATTTTATTGACACAGAAGGCGGAAGCATGGCGCCGAGATTGAACCTTCATAGTTTTGTTGTGGTTGTTGTTTTTAACCCGGGGCGTGATTGCTGTCGTTGATTGCGTGCCGAAGACGCCGTGTGCTGTTCTGTGAGAAAGACACTGTGTCCTGGCTGTTGTGTCTTGTAAACTGTGTCCTGGCTGTTGTGTTTTGTAAACTGTGTTCTGGCTGTTGTGTCTTGTAAACTGTGTCCTGGCTGTTGTGTCTTGTAAACTGTGTCCTGGCTGTTGTGTCTTGTAAACTGTGTCCTGGCTGTTGTGTCTTGTAAACTGTGTCCTGGCGTTGTGTCTTGTAAACTGTGTCCTGGCTGTTGTGTTTCGTAAACTGTGTCCTGGCTGTTGTGTCTTGTAAACTGTGTCCTAGCTGTTGTGTCTTGTAAACTGTGTCCTGGCCGTTGTGTCTTGTAAACTGTGTCCTGGCTGTTGTGTCTTGTAAACTGTGTCCTAGCTGTTGTGTCTTGTAAACTGTGTCCTGGCTGTTGTGTCTTGTAAACTGTGTCCTGGCTGTTGTGTCTTGTAAACTATGTCCTGGCTGTTGTGTCTTGTAAACTGTGTCCTGGCTGTTGTGTCTTGTAAACTGTGTCCTGGCCGTTGTGTCTTGTAAACTGTGTCCTGGCCGTTGTGTTTTGTAAACTGTGTCCTGGCAAGAAAGCACAGACACAGATTTTCATCTGGCTGTGACAAAGAAAGAAAGTGAAGACTGTTTTGGCGGACGAGACAGACCCAGCGAGACCTGAACTGGACAATAACAGACACACAGACGGGAGCCATGGGTTTAGAATTCCTCGTGGTAATAAGACTACACAATGCTTACGGTCGTTCATTCCAACGGCTATTCGGGTACACAAAGAACAAGCAGACAGATAAAGACAACGCGCAACGGCTGCAAATGGGGTCGGGGTGGGGGGGGGGGGGGGCAGGAACGACGAGGCGGGGGAAGGGTGGAGGGGGGGGGGGGGTAAACAGAGGAATGTATGGGAGACTTCTAGTCTGGAAGAGTGAGAACGCGGGTCGTTGGTGCAGTGTGTTATAAATGTGTATGATACGTTTTGTGGCAGACCATTAATTTAGTTCCCGCAGCGGGTTGGTAAAGTGGGGGTGGGATCTTCTGTCTTGCACGTCAGCGACGCTAGAGGATCGAACCGACTGTCCTGCCCCTCCTGTACCCCCCCCTCCCCCCGCCCCCCCCCACCCCCTCCTTCCACTCCCCGCTTACCCCCCTTCCCCCCCCCCCCCACCCCCCCCCACCCCTCCCCCAACCCCTTTGCTATGTCAATTACGACATTAGTGCAGCGGCGGTGATGCCATTAATTTGTCCCCCGTCATCATTGCAGTCCCGACGAAGCGCTGCACTGCATCACGCCACGGGCTTAGCGCTGAGCAGACAAAAACAACAACAACAACAGGGTTCAGGTTCTGGACATCGGAACCTGCTTACGGCTGGCAGTCCGGGTCGCATAACACACGGCGGTTTTACAACGCCTGTCTGCCTGTTCTTTTTTTCTTTTTTTTGTTCTTCTTCTTTGCTATGGCTGGCTGCAAAGAAAGAAAACGAAAAGCCTTCCGTTTGCGTGCATAAAAATAAAAAAATAAAAAAAGACTGGGTCGTGTGAACGGGTGGTCAGCAGCTTTATGTGTCTGGAGGACCTGGGAAACAATCCAGTTGTGGGGAGGGCCACGTTGACAGGGGGTGGGGGTGGGGTGGGGGCCTCGTACAGCGATTTTGAACGGCGCAACGGCGTCTCATTTTTCATTGTAGCTCGGGGGTGGGGGGAGGGGGGGGGGGGGGGGGGCTGGAAAGTGTTGGACGTTTCAACGTTGACACCGTGCTTTGAGAGTGAGACCTTTTCTTTTTTATGCCAGACTGCCGTGGGAATGAGATGTTTCCATTTTATGCCAGACTGCCGTGGGAATGAGTTGTTTCCATTTTATGCCAGACTGCCGTGGGAATGAAATGTTTCCATTTTATGCCAGACTGCCGTGGGAATGAGATGTTTCCTTTTCATGCTATACTGCCATGAGACTGAAGCGTCGACACCGTGCTTTGAGAGTGAGAGAGTTTCATTTTTATGCCATACTGTCGTGAGAATGAGACTGTTTCCTTTTTATGCCATACAGTCGTGAGAGTGAGACGGTTTCCTTTTTATGCCATACTGTCGTGAGAGTGAGACTGTTTGCTTGATATGCCATACTGTCGTGAGAGTGAGACTGTTTTTTCTTTATGCCATACAGTCGTGAGAGTGAGACTGTTTTTTATTTATGCCATACAGTCGTGAGAGTGTGACTGTTTTTTCGTTATGCCATACAGACGTGAGAGTGAGACTGTTTCCTTTTTATGCCATACTGTCATGAGAGTGAGACTTTAAAATAAAAAAAATAAAAAAAATAATGCCGTACTGTCGCGAGAGTGAGATTTTCCACCGATGCCATACTCTCATTCGGATCCGCCCCTCTCGCAACCTCCTTTGAACCACACATCCCCTTTTCCTGCCACTGACCGGATTGGGACTGTTTCCTTTTTATGCCATACAGTCGTGAGAGTGAGACGGTTTCCTTTTTATGCCATACTGTCGTGAGAGTGAGACTGTTTTCTTGATATGCCATACTGTCGTGAGAGTGAGACTGTTTTTTCTTTATGCCATACAGTCGTGAGAATGAGACTGTTTTTTCGTTTAGCCATACAGACGTGAGAGTGAGACTGTTTCCTTTTTATGCCATACTGTCATGAGAGTGAGACTAAAAAAAATTTTTTTTTATTTTTATGCCGTACTGTCGTGAGAGTGAGACTTTCCACCGATGCCATACTCTCATTCGGATCCGCCCCTCTCGCAGACTGCTCCTCCCCCCCCCTTCCCCTTTCTCCTCCCGACGTGAGCCGGTTTGGGTGTCGTTTACACGAAGACCACAGAGCGGACGCTGTGTGCTAAGACAGTGGAGAGTGACCGTGCTGTGTGCTGGAGACTCCGGTCGTGCCGCCTGTCACACGAGGTGGTCGGTGGGCACGGCCAGTGCAGCCCTTCCCCATGCACGGCGTTTCAAAGCCTCGGTGGCTGGGGGCTGGGCACCGGCACTCCCTTGTTCCGTCGTGTCGCCGGGTGGGTCTTGGAATCCTTCCCTCGCCTCTCATTCTGAGCATAGAGCGGTTACTGGCCGCTCCGTGTTCTGAGGTGTGTGTGTGTGCCCCCCCTCTGCCGTTGGCAAGACGGTCACATGGTTCTTGGGTCCAGTTACTGACTAGGTCATCGCGTCGGTCATTGCTCGGTTGCCCTCTGTAGTCGTTGTTAGTTTCTCTTCCCGCCACCCTCGCTGTCATCCTTCTGTGTCTGTCTCTGTCTGTCTGTCTGTCTGTCTGTCTGTCTCTCTCTCTCTCTCTCTCTCTCTCTCTCTCTCTCTCTCTCTCTCTCTCTCCTCTCTCCTTCCCCCCCCGTCCCTCCCTCTCCTCAGTAAGTAAGTAAACCTGGTGCTTAACGCCCACAGAAACCATAAGGCTTATTAGGGACGGGTTCTCTCTCTCCTTCTGCACCGACCGTCCTTATATAAGCGCACCCGTTTCCGGTTGGGCTCACATCCTGTTCCGGTCCGCTTCACGCACTGCACCGTACTGCCGCGTCACTTCCGGCATGAATTAACCCCCGTGACTTCGTGTTTGGGTGGCAGTCGCTGATGTAGAAAATATGATCAGTGGCAGCAAATGGTCCCCAGCTGGCCCAGTGCGCTTGACGGGTCGTTAACGTGCAGTTACTGACGGTCGTCATCGGCTCGTTTCCTGACCGTCTGCTTCACGGTCTGCTGCAACCGGTCTGGCTACGCGAGTCCCTTTTGTCCGGGACGGGTCAGGCAGGGTGGGGTCTGGTCACACTTGGGTCAGGAGTAAGGGACTGCTTTTAACACCCAGTCAACGTTGCGGGTCGTGTCAGGGTGAGACTGTTGGGTCAGGAGTAAGGGACTGCTTTTAACACCCAGTCAACATTGCGGGTCGTGTCAGGGCGAGGTTGTTGGGTCAGGAGTAAGGTCAGTAGTAAGGGACTGCTTTTGATGATGATGATGATGATTGATTTTATATTGCATTGTTCTCCGCTCTCGAGCAGACTCGCTGCGCTCGCATGAGTAACTAGCTTTTTATAGCGCGTTTTTGAATATCCACCGAACTGGTGTACTTACAGCGCTGGCATGGCTGGTGCCACATGAAACTGCTGCCATCTCGGCGCAAGTTCTGTGTACACCATACAACCATGCACCATGTCGCTTCATGCAAAGCCTCATACATAAGGTGTATGCGTGTCTAGCTGTAACCTGCCACTTGCACTTTTGGCAGAATGACCGGGATCTTTTACGTGCTACTGCTACTGGGGCTTGGACGGATACTGAAATCAGAGTCAGCACTGAACGCTGACCCTGGAGAAGAAGGTTCTCCCGCCGCTCGTGCCGGGATTCGAACCCGCGACCTTTCAATCACGAGTCCGGCGCTCTAACCACCGTTGACACCCAGTGAACCTTGCGGGTCGTGTCATCTGGAGATTGTTCTGTCGGGAGTGGGAGGTTGGAGCTAAACACTTCGGGCTACGCCGACAGTCTGGTCGGTGCCACCAAACGCAATAGGAGTCTGAAA
>JABMCL010003406.1:215000-225000 GCA_018857735.1 Alviniconcha marisindica | reverse complement strand
CTGCTGCTGCTGCTGACCGTACCGGGTGTCCCGATGCCCAGCGGGTGGGCGATGGAGGTGGGTGACGGAGGGGGGCGGGAGCGGGGGGAGAGACTGTGCATCGAGGACTACCTCCTGCCCCGCAAGATGTCGGCCCGGGGGGGCGGCCGCCCTGTGGAGTACTACGCCTTCCGCTGCCCCTCCCCGCCCCTCTCGTCCTGGGAGCTCAGAATGGTAAGGTTTGGGTCGTCATAGAGTCGCGTGATAAGGTCTCCCCCCCAACCCCTCCCCCCCCCCCCCCCCCACCCGTCGTGCTTGAAGCTGAGAATGGTACGGTTTCGGTCGTTACAGAGCCGCGTGACAACCATCCCCTCTCCCACCCCCAACCCCGCCCCTGTCGTCCCCGCCCTGTCGTCCCCCGCCCTGTCGTCCCCGCCCTGTCGTCTCTGTCGTCCCCCTGCCCCCCCCCCCCGCCCCCACCCCCACCCCACTCTATCCCTGTCGTCCTGGAAACTCAGAAATGGTACGGTTTCAGTCGTCAGTCGCCACAGTGCCGCGTCCCCCTCCTTCCCCCTCCTTCCCCCTCCTGCCCATGGCCGACTTCAGTCCTCCTGGAAACACAGTGGCACCGTGCACTCACTCGACACACCCTTCCTCCGGCTTTACAGTCTCGCCACTCTTTCTTTCCTCCTTCTCCTAGCTGTGCTGATTGGTGGTCAACTGAGAGTGGTAACGTTCAGTCTTCTTTGTCTCTGTCTCTGTCTGACTGTCTCTGTCTCTGTCTGTCTGACTGTCTCTCTGCATGTCTCTTCCCCCCCCCTCCCCTCCCTCCCCTCCCTTCCTCCCTCCCCAGTGTCTTCCGTTTTCAGTCTTTGTGTCGTTCCTAGCTGTGTTGATTGATGGTGAACTGAAAATGGTGACGTTCAGTCTTCCCTGTCTCTGACTGTTTCTCTACATGTCTCTCCCTCCCCCAGCTCTCTTCCCTCCCTCCCTCCCAGTATCTTACGTTTTGAATCTCTGTGTCCTTGCTAGCTGTGCTGATTGATGGTGAACTGAGAATGGTGACGTTCAGTCTTCCCTGTCTCTGACTGTCTCTCTACATGTCTCTCCCTCCCCCAGCTCTCCTCCCTCCCTCCCTCCCTCCCTCCCAGTATCTTACGTTTTGAATCTCTGTGTCCTTGCTAGCTGTGCTGATTGATGGTGAACTGAGAATGGTAACGTTCAGCTTTCTCTTTGTCTCGCCCTGATACAACCGCACTGGTTGACCGGGCGTAAAACACAATTTACTTACTTACTTACTTATTTGCTTGCTTGCTTACTGATTTCTCTTGGTCTGTCTCTGTGTCTGCCTGTATCTGTCTACGTGTCTCTCTCTCTCTCCACCACCACCACCACCCCCTCCTCCCTCCCTTCCCAGTATCTTATGTCTTGAGTCTTTTTTGGTGTCGTTCCTAGCTGTGCTGATTGATGTTGAACTGAAAACAGTAACGTTCAATCTTATCTCCTGTCTGTGTCTGTCTACATGTCTCTCCTTCATTCCCCAATATTTTACGTCTTCAGTCTCTTTTGTGTGTGTGTGTCCTTCCTATCTGTGCTGATTGATTTTCTGCCTTGTTGGGGGCTTAGAATGAATGGTAAGGCGCCCTCGGTCTGACCCACGGGATGTAGTCGACACATCTGGCAGTCTGCTTGATGTGGATATCGATGTGCCGCTAACTGCTCCCTTGATGAACGATGAAGTTGGCGTTACTGCTCACCGGTCGCTCTCCGGTGGGGGATGCGGTAGAGGAGGATTAATTAACTGCCTCATCGACTGACGCCTTAAAGAAGTGGTTACGTGCATTTGTGTGTGTGTGTGTGTGTGTGTGTGTGTGTGTGTGTGTGTGTGTGTGTGTGTGTGTGTGAGTGAGTGTGGTGTCGTTGTTTTGCAATGGGCACAACTCCGACCACCTCTTTTTATTTTATTTTATTGTTTTGTTTTGTCGTTGTTTTTCAAGGGACAGACCTACATCCACCTCACCCACCCCCCACCCCCCCACCCATCCACCCCCATCCCTCCCACCCCCCCTCTTCCTTCCCCTCCCTCTCTGTTGCGTGGAGGTAATTTTTGTGTGTGTTAACAGCGCAGTTCGTTGCTATTGATTTTGGATTGACGGTGGACTCCCGCTAGCCCTCCCGTCATCTTTTTATAACATCGCTGTGTATGTATCCTTTGTCGTTGACTTGCCGTGCCTCGTCTAGTCTCCTGTTTTGTCAGTAAGACTGATGGGCGATCTTTTTAAATCCGCTGCGCTGAGCGCCGCAGGGCTGTCGTGGCGTTCTGCTTTGTGTGCGAGTGACTGCCACCGTGCGCTGTACATTTTGCTGTGCTGAGGTACGTGTGTCTCGTCAGCAGTTGTATACATGGCTTAAAACTGTCGATATTTTGAAAGTAACGATGAATGGATATTATTTAAGCGGGATGGGGGCAAACCGTAGGACCCCCACCCCTCCACCCCCTTTGCCTTTTCCCACAGACAACCAGTCCGAAAAATCGGAGACGCGGATTTGAGGTAAGCGTTACAAGAAGGCAGAAAGAGAAAAAAACGGGATGGGTGGGTGGGGGGGGGGGGGGGGGGGGGGGGTGGAATCCACTGACGTCGAATCTTTGTCTCGTCTGTCTTCTCTGACCTTGGAACGAGGTGCTGGTGTCTTCCGATTTGAACGACGGTGGATGGTGAACGGAAACGTCCACAGCTTACTCCTTGACCCAATTTAACACCGACTTCGCTCGTCGCCGGAGCTGGAAGCCATAATATAACGCGTCTCGGCAAAAAGGGGAACTAGACGCTTGTGGCGGTGCTTTCCTGACACACTGGGTTTTTTTTGTTCTTGTGGCTGCTGCAGCGTTCCTCAGCTGAACGCTGTGGAGGTCACCCGCTGTTTGCGGCTGTGCATTGACAGACGTATTCCCCAGGCTGAGAGTAAGTAAATATGGTGCTTGACGTCCACAGAAACTATGAGGCTTATTAGGGACGGGGAGAAAGGGGTATGGAGGTAGGGGAAGAGGGCGATTTATCATTATATATCTATCTGTACACTGTCACCACCAGAATGACTCCTGCATTAAGATGGGCAGCGATGAGAGCCATTTTAATGTTTCATTAACTGTGAAGAACAAAGTCACAAGACAGTGTCCACAAACCACAACCTTTTTGAAGAGAATGGAGAGCCGAAGCGGTGTCGAACCTAGGTCCTTCTGCTTAGACAACTGGTGTCTGACCGTTTTTATTACCTCGCCACATTGGCAGCCACACGCCGTCTTCGGGGAATACATCTCCATTTGTCGAAGGTGGATACTGTGACGCAAGGAGCTTGTCATGGCTGGAAATAGTCCTCTGATAACTATGTAGCGCGTAACAACATGAAGACATAGTTCAGGAGCTGTGTGAGAGTCGAGGTGGCCGTCCTGAGCTGTCCGTCCTAACGAGCCTTCTGGTTTCCGTGGACATAAAGAATTATTGAACCGTGCTTCGGCATTGGTCACAACTTGTCCCTAATATGTCAACTGACATCTGAGGACATTAAGCATCACTTCATCATCATCATCATCAACATGAAGACAGTCCTCAGATAACTATGTAGCGCGTAACAACATGAAGACAGTCCTCAAATAACTATGGAGCGCGTAACAACATGAAGACAGTCCTCAAATAACTATGGAGCTCGTAAGAACATGAAGACAGTCCTCAAATAACTGTGTAGCGCGTAACAACATTTGAGTGTAGCCTGGGCGGTCTTGCTGGTGTCAGTGTGTTGTGACGTAGCCAGGGCTGTCAAGGCGCTGCGAATCTCCAAAGCCATTTCAAAGACAGCCGGTGTGTCCCGCTCAGAGTGGGGCCAGTTAGTACCCTCTCTCGAGCCCGCACTGTGTGAGACAGGCTGAAGCTGTTGAGCGCTCGGGAAAGCCCATATGCGTTCCACCCCGCCTGTCGTCAGATGTTGCCCTTGAAACCAGTGTGGGTCTGATTGACGATGGCCACGTTTCGTTCTTCAGAGGGAAGGTCGCCAGAATTCACTTGGGTTTGGGGGCAAAGGGAGGGGAGGGAGGGGGCACTCCTCTCTCTGTGTCTCTCTGCCTGTCTGCCTCTGTCTCTCTCTATCTCCTTCTGTCTCTCTTCTGTGTGTGTGTGTGTGTGTGTGTGTGTGTGTGTGTGTGTGTTCTTCTCTCTCTTCTTCTCGTCTTCTCTCTCTCTCTCTTCTCACACACACACAACCACCCCACACACACACACAGCACGACACAAGGTGGGGGGCACTTCTCTCTCTCTCTTCCCTGAAGCAGTTTTGGGTCAGAACTGGGTTGGCACCACCACCACCACCACCACCACCACTACCGCTGACGTTGTTGTCGTCGCCAAGATCTCCTCGCCCGATTGTGATGGGATGTGGCGTGGCCTGAAAGTGGAGGCGCAGTTTGTTAAATGCCCCCCCCCCCCCCCCCCCCCCCCCCCCCCCCCCCCCCCAACACCCTAGCTAACTAACAGCTATACAGCGTTTCGATCGGCGCTGCCCCCGAGAGGCGCGCGTCTCCGGCCTGACCCTGTCACCAAACCCTAACTGCCCCGGGCAGGGGGCGACACTTTAATGAAGCCCAGTCGCTCGCGCTGGGGTTCAGCACTGGCCGTCAGCGTGCAGCCTCGTTCTGGATGGCCGCTTGTTGTCTCGGAGAGACCGGTGCTGTGGAGTTGGGGGCCGGCTGGCCTTTTGCGCACCACATAAGAGAGGGAGCGAGCTTTCGTCGTTTCGGCTCGAGGGTAGGTAAATATGATGGGGCTTCTTTCTGTTTCGTTTTTGGCTGTTTCTGGCTCGCGAGGCTTTGTGGAGAATGCGTGCCTTCTTCTTCTTCTTCTGTGTCTTCTTGTGTTTGGGGGGGGGGGGGGGGGGGGGGGTTGCTTGTTTTGTTTTTTGCTCTCTCTCTCTCTCTCTCTCTCTCTCTCTCTCTCTCTCTCTCTCCCTCTCCAGCCCTCTGATATTTGCATGTTGTAAACCGCTGAATATTTTGTCACGACCCGGAGTGCAATGTTTCCGCTTTAAAACCTGGAGCAGGTCAGAATGTGTAACGGTGCATGCAGCGTCTTCTGCCAGCCCGCTGTTAGCCTTTCGGGTTCATTCGACTTCATTTTATCGCCACCTCCTTCCGGCGTTGAGCGCCGCTTGTTGTGAAGAGACAATCCGCCCCTGGCCTGTGGATCTGATGACGCGTGTTTAGCCCTGGTACCCCCTCAACGATCAACAAAAGATGACGCGTGTTTAGCCCTGGTACCCCCTCAACGATCGACAAAACACCACGTGGCCGCAGCTAGCTATCCAGCGGTGAGCACCTCTAGGCGAACCCACGGAATCCGTGACAAATTACCAGGGACCTCGTGAGCCTTGCGATAAAACTGGCCACCGAAAGTGGATGAGTAGACGCGTGTCGCTGTGGGAAAGGAATGTCAGCTCGCGCCGACGGTACGGTAGCGGATCCCGCTCTTCGTCTTCTGCCCCACCTCCTGCCAACCTCGAGAGGGGGAAAAAATCAATCGATTTGCGTTTTTTTTTTCTTTCTCCAAAGCCGAGTTATACCTCTGCACACTTCGTTTGTGGGAAGACCTGCGTCGGCAAAATCCCAGCAAGCGGCAGAGCTGGACAGCTCCGTTTTGTCCGTCGTGACGTTTCCCGGTTGTTGTTTTTTTTTTTTTGCGACGGCGTCTAACCGTCGATCACGCATAGTTCAGGAGCTGTGTGAGAGTCGAGGTGGCCGTCCTGGGCTGTCCGTCGTAACGAGCCTTGTGGTTTCCGTGGACGTAAAGCTATATTAAACCGTGCTTCGGCATTGGTCTCAGCTTGTCCCTGATATGTCAGCCGACATCCGAGGACATTAAGCAACACACACACACACACACAACAACAACAAAAAACCGTCGACAAGCCGTGCTAAACTGTGCTAAACTCCTCTTCCAACCTTTCGCACCGCCTCGCGGAGCTGAGGACGGCGTGGGCTGCGTGTGGGTGGATCCGCACCGTGATCCCCGTGGCTCGTCTCTCCTCCTTTCGGGGTGTTAACGCCTCCGTTCCGTGTAGGCGGCCGTGACGGTGACGTGACGTGTCGTGACGTGAGGGTGACGATGACGGACTTTTCTGCCCGCTTTTCCCACTCTCCTTGGGCCGCAGATCGGGCCGTTGTTTCTCGGGAGGTTTTGACGGGGGGTGGGCGAGCTGCTGGCAGGGAGGGAGTGCATTGTGTGTTGCGTCCTTGCTGCTCCCATTCCTAGTGTTCTGTGGTGAGTACAGAGGATAGAGTGAATAACTTGCTGTTTTTTACGCCCGGTGAGGATAGAGGATTGGGCAAAAAGGCAGAGAGAGAGGAAAAAAAGAAGAAAAAAAGGGGTGGGGGGGGGGGGGGGTTAGAGGAGGAGAGGGAGAGAGAGAGGAGAGAAAAAAAGTGTGTGTGTGTGTGGAGAGAGAGAGAGAGAGAGAGAGAGAGAGAGAGAGAGAGAGAGAAAGAAAGAGAGAGAGGAGCTAGATTATGTATATTATATACTCTTTTTGTGTGTGTGTGCTTTAATTAGTTTTTTGGGTGTTTTTTAGCAGCGGTCCAAGTGAGCAGGTGTCTGTCAAACAACACCGTTATTATGTCATTATTTTGGAGTATGCGAAAATGTAATGTTAAAGAGTATTTGTAAAGCGCTTACGCCTATCATTACCCCGAAGCGCACAGTACGAA
Organism: Alviniconcha marisindica; assembly: GCA_018857735.1. Taxonomy (NCBI): domain Eukaryota; kingdom Metazoa; phylum Mollusca; class Gastropoda; family Provannidae; genus Alviniconcha; species Alviniconcha marisindica. The sequence goes on along the minus strand of JABMCL010003406.1, from coordinate 218,273 downwards.
AACAGTAGCGTCGACAAAATATATGCAGAACCAAGAGCACAATGAAAATCCTTCTAATTACATAAACAAAATAGGCTACAACACTTCATTCAACGTCATTCTCATCACTTTTAGCACGCACGCACGCACGCACGCACGCACACACAATGGTCAATGCATATGAATTATGATGTGTATACGACCTTTTGTTGTTCCATTAAGGTTGTGTGTGTGTGTGTGTGTGTGTGTGTGTGTGTGTGTGTGTGTGTGTGTGTGTGTGTGTGTGTGTGTGTGCGTGTGTGTGTGATGGTGGTGGGGGAGGGGGTGGGGTGGGGTAACAAATTTGAATTAAATGTTGGATAAAGTTTCACTTTTTATTTCACATTGTAAGACTTTTCTACTTTGGGTTGTTTTTGAATAGATTTTCTGAAGTAATGTTTGATGTTAGCTGGTATGATTTGTTTCGCCCGTACTGACAAGGTTGACCGGGCGTCAAAAAAACACTTTCGTGCTTACCGTTGGATTATATGTTTTGGGGTAGATTGTACACTGCTGTTTACCTCCAGATGATCTGCTTTTGTAATAGGCCTACATGGAGGCGAAAACATCGTATTTTTAGAAAGGTTTTAGCTGTGGTATGTCTTACGGCATTGGTAAACACAAGGGAAAACACGCTGGGATTGCTTTCTCAGAACAGAGCCGTGGAGTTTTTGTCTGGAGCGAGCTTCGCGTACAGTGATCTACCTCTGTGCCCTAGTTGGGATGGGACACAAACTCCGAACAGTGGTTTACGACATCCTTCCTTCAAGAGGCAGGTGCCGGAAAGCGGTGTTCGGAATGTGGATGGGACAGTGTCTGGGGAGTTTAGTTTTGAAAGACGGACCTATCTAGTTTTGTTGTTGTTGTTTTTTGAGGAAGAGCACTCTTAAGATTCCACTGTTATCATTATTATTATTATTATTATTTATTGCTTCATTGTCTCGCGTGGAAAATTCGCTTGGGTCGTCTTACCTGGGTAAGGCACAAAAGCCGCAAGATCAGCGCTGCTTATTCCAACCGGTGTGTGCAGTGTTTTCGTGTTCCAGACAATGGCATGGCTGTTCGCGCCAGTATAGTTTCTCAATGTGCGATTTAAAGTAGTTCTGGTCGGTGCTATGAATGTGTGATTTAAACAACAACGATATACTTTAGAACAGATGTAGGGAAATGTTTCTCAATGTGTGATTTAAAGTGGTTCTGGTTGGTGCTGTGAATGTGCGATTTAAACAACAACAACAGTATACTTTAGAACAGGTCTAGGGAAACGTACTCACCAATACGACGAAACACAAGGAAACAAGGAAACCCAAGCGCTTTCGACAAAAAAAATTCTTCTTCTGGTGTAAGAAGACAGATAATAAAAGAAGAAGGAAGCAAAGAAGAAGACAAGCAAGAAAGAGCTGGTGTTTAAAAAAAGAAAAGAAAAAAGAAAACGAAAGAAGAAGAAGGTTAATACATTCTTAATGTTCATACATTCTTAACATTTTTTCCTGTTTTTTTAAATATATTTTTTATATCAGTTCCTTCTGGTCTGTCTTCTTCTTTGCTTCATTCTTCTTTGATTACCTATCAGTATCTTCTAACACCCGAAGAAGACGATTATTTTGTCGAAAGCGCGGGAGTGATTTGCCTTTAAAATGGTTCCAATGTTCGTCTGACTGACGATGGCCCTCTCGTCCTTTCAAGGAAGATCGTCTAGCGCTTCCTCTGTCACTGGCCACTGGCCGCCACCAACCTGTCCCTGAGTCCTTTCGCTTCCATGTCAGCAACGTCACTTACGGGCAGCTCACACGGGGCGGGGCGTGTGCTCGCAGGCGAGTTGGACGTGTTTAACGCCCAGTTGTCTCTAGAGAGGTACCGGCGGGGACCGAGACCCCAGGGGTGGGGGGAGTGGTTTGTATGTTTTATGACTTGTGATTGGGGAGTGGTTTGTATGTTTTATGAATTGTGAGGGGGGATGATTTGTATGTTTTATGACTTGTGAGGGGGATGATTTGTATGTTTTATGACTTGTGAGGGGGAGCGATTTGTATGTTTTATGACTTGTGAGGGGGAGCGATTTGTATGTTTTATGACTTGTGAGGGGGAGGATTTGTATGTTTTATGACTTGTGAGGGGGGGTGATTTGTATGTTTTATGACTTGTGAGGGGGGAGGATTTGTATGTTTTATGACTTGTGAGGGGAAGTGATTTGTATGTTTTATGACTTGTGAGGGGGAGCGATTTGTATGTTTTATGACTTGTGAGGGGAGCGATTTGTATGTTTTATGACTTGTGAGGGGGAGCGATTTGTATGTTTTATGAATTGTGAGGGGGGGGGGGGTGATTTGTATGTTTTATGACTTGTGAGGTGGGGATGATTTGTATGTTTTATGACTTGTGAGGGGGGATGATTTGGATGTTTTATGACTTGTGAGGGGGAGCGATTTGTATGTTTTATGACTTGTGAGGGGGGAGTGATTTGTATGTTTTATGACTTGTGAGGGGGGTGATTTGTATGTTTTATGACTTGTGAGGGGCAAAGTAACAAAGACAGTATGAAATCACGCCTTACGATTTTGGAGGAGAAAGGAGAGCCGAAGCGGGGACGCGAACCCAGGTCGTCCGCTTACCTAGCAGCCTAACGCTGATTACCGCTAGGCCAAACCGGCTCACCTGGCAGGTGCAGTGTTCTTTGGGGCTAATCAACATCCGCAGAGGCCACATACGGCTTATTACGGACAGGACGCAGACCCGTACAAGCCGCAAAAGCCCTTTGTAAGCATGCGCCTGGTTGGGTTACCTGCCAGGGAGCCAGTGGGCTGTTTCCTCCCCCTCTCTCTCTCCTCCCCCCCTCTCTCTCTCTCTCTCTCTCTCTCTCTCTCACACACACACACACACACACACACTGTCGTCTGTCTGTCTGTCTGTCTGTCTGTCTGTGTCTGTCTGTCTCTGTTTCTCTGTCTGTCTGTCTGTCTCTCTCTCTCCTCCCCCCCTCTCGAATATTTCAAACCCACCTCGAAAATTGGACGTCCTTGACGGAGAGGGAGAGGACTCCGCTTGCTGCGGCCTGTCTTTACGAGACAGAAGTGTCTGGCGCCACAGTTGGGCGGTAAATTATAGAGTCTGGAACCGTCAGAAGCCCACCCAGCGTCTGGCAGCGGTATCCACGCCTGTTCTCCTGTCGTCTGCTTTCCGGGGGGTGTCGCTTTGTGCACCCCCCCCCCCCCCACCACACCCCGCCCTAAAAAAAGGGGGTAGGATTGGGGGATA